>JAGSMU010000038.1:4990000-5295000 GCA_029286865.1 Teinopalpus imperialis | reverse complement strand
GAACGCACGTACCGATGTGGACTTGTAAAATTAAACTTCAATCCGATACGCGAACGCACGTGTCGATGTGGACTTGTAAAATTTTCAATGTTTCTGATACGCGAACGCACGTGTCGATGTGGACTTGTAAAATTTTCAAATGTTTCTGATACGCGAACGCACGTGTCGATGTGGACTTGTAAAATTAAACTTCAATCCGATACGCGAACGCACGTACCGATGTGGACTTGTAAAATTTTCAATGTTTCTGATACGCGAACACGCGTCATATTTATTTATGTTATTTATTCGTTACAATTAGTATATGCACTTTATGTTTCTGGCTACAGAACGACCACGCATCTCACTGAATACCAGCATCATGCTGCTTATCGAATCTATATATCCGGAGGACTCTTATTATTGGTGACGACGAACGCATCTGCACTATGGGACATCAAATCGATCAATGCGCGCTCGTTCGCCACCTGAATGTTATAAAATGATAATATATCAATAGGTCAAATGAACTATATGGACTTGTGATATATATTTTTCAATATTATACACCGATACGCGAACGCACGTGTCGATGTGGACTTGTAAAATTTTCAATGTTTCGATACGCGAACACGCGTCCATTTAAGGACACATTTGAAATAGTTCAAATGAACGAAAGAAGAAAACATTACAATGATGTGCAGTAATAGATAACCGTACGCGTACACCGGTATCGATATGGACTTGTAAAATTTTCAATGTTTCTGATACGCGAACACGCGTCATATTTATTTATGTTATTTATTCGTGTTACAATTATACTGCACTTTGTGTTTCCGGCTACAGAACGACCACGCATTCACAGAATACCAGCATGATGCTGATTATCGAGTCTATATATCCGAGGACTCTTATTATTGGTGACGACGAACGCATCTGCACTATGGGCCGTCAAATCGATCAATGCGCGCTCGTTCGCCACTTTGAATGTTATAAAATTATAATATATCAATAGGTCAAATTAACTATATGGACTTGTGATATATTTTTCAATATTATACACCGATACGCGAACGCACGTACCGATGTGGACTTTTAATAATTTTCAATGTTTCGATACGCGAACACGCGTCATATTTATTTATGCTATTTATTCGTTAGAATTAGTATATGCACTTTATGTTTCCGGCTACAGAACGACCACGCATCTCACAGAATACCAGCATGATGCTGATTATCGAGTCTATATATCCGGAGGACTATTATTATTGGTGACGACGAACGCATCTGCACTATGGGCCGTCAAATCGATCAATGCGCGCTCGTTCGCCACTTTGAATGTTATAAAATGATAATATATCAATAGGTCAAATTAACTATATGGACTTGTGATATATATTTTTCAATATTATACACCGATACGCGAACGCACGTACCGATGTGGACATGTAAAAATTTTCAAATGTTTCGATACGCGAACACGCGTCATATTTATTTATGTTATTTATTCGTTACAATTAGTATATGCACTTTGTGTTTCCGGCTACAGAACGACCACGCATTCACAGAATACCAGCATGATGCTGATTATCGAGTCTATATATCCGAGGACTCTTATTATTGGTGACGACGAACGCATCTGCACTATGGGACATCAAATCGATCAATGCGTGCGCCTGTTCGCCACTCTGAATGTTATAAAATGATAATATATCAATAGGTCAAATGAACTATATGGACTTGTGATATATTTTTCAATATTATACACCGATACGCGAACGCACGTGTCGATGTGGACTTGTAAAATTTTCAATGTTTCGATACGCGAACACGCGTCATATTTATTTATGTTATTTATTCGTTACAATTAGTATATGCACTTTATGTTTCTGGCTACAGAACGACCACGCATTCACAGAATACCAGCATAATGCTGCTTATCGAATCTATATATCCGAGGACTCTTATTATTGGTGACGACGAACGCATCTGCACTATGGGCCGTCAAATCGATCAATGCGTGCGCTCGTTCGCCACCTGAATGTTATAAAATGATAATATATCAATAGGTCAAATTAACTATATGGACTTGTGATATATTTTTCAATATTACACACCGATGTGGACTTGTAAAATTTTCAAATGTTTCTGATACGCGAACGCACGTGTCGATGTGGACTTGTAAAAATTTTCAATGTTTCTGATACGCGAACGCACGTGTCGATGTGGACTTGTAAAATTTTCAATGTTTCGATACGCGAACACGCGTCATATTTATTTATGTTATTTATTCGTGTTACAATTATACTGCACTTTGTGTTTCCGGCTACAGAACGACCACGCATTCACAGAATACCAGCATAATGCTGCTTATCGAATCTATATATCCGGAGGACTCTTATTATTGGTGACGACGAACGCATCTGCACTATGGGCCGTCAAATCGATCAATGCGCGCTCGTTCGCCACTTTGAATGTTATAAAATGTTAATATATCAATAGGTCAAATGAACTATATGGACTTGTGATATATTTTTCAATATTACACACCGATGTGGACTTGTAAAATTTTCAATGTTTCTGATACGCGAACACGCGTCATATTTATTTATATTATTTATTCGTTACAATTAGTATATGCACTTTATGTTTCCGGCTACAGAACGACCACGCATTCACAGAATACCAGCATGATGCTGATTATCGAGTCTATATATCCGAGGACTCTTATTATTGGTGACGACGAACGCATCTGCACTATGGGCCGTCAAATCGATCAATGCGCGCTCGTTCGCCACTTTGAATGTTATAAAATTATAATATATCAATAGGTCAAATTAACTATATGGACTTGTGATATATATTTTTTCAATATTACACACCGATACGCGAACGCACGTACCGATGTGGACTTTTAATAATTTTCAAATGTTTCGATACGCGAACACGCGTCATATTTATTTATGTTATTTATTCGTTAGAATTAGTATATGCACTTTATGTTTCCGGCTACAGAACGACCACGCATCTCACTGAATACCAGCATCATGCTGCTTATCGAATCTATATATCCGAGGACTCTTATTATTGGTGACGACGAACGCATCTGCACTATGGGCCGTCAAATCGATCAATGCGCGCTCGTTCGCCACTCTGAATGTTATAAAATGATAATATATCAATAGGTCAAATTAACTATATGGACTTGTGATATATATTTTTCAATATTATACACCGATACGCGAACGCACGTACCGATGTGGACTTGTAAAATTTTCAAATGTTTCGATACGCGAACACGCGTCATATTTATTTATGTTATTTATTCGTTAGAATTAGTATATGCACTTTGTGTTTCCGGCTACAGAACGACCACGCATTCACAGAATACCAGCATGATGCTGATTATCGAGTCTATATATCCGAGGACTCTTATTATTGGTGACGACGAACGCATCTGCACTATGGGACATCAAATCGATCAATGCGTGCGCTCGTTCGCCACTCTGAATGTTATAAAATGTTAATATATCAATAGGTCAAATTAACTATATGGACTTGTGATATATATTTTTCAATATTATACACCGATACGCGAACGCACGTGTCGATGTGGACTTGTAAAATTTTCAATGTTTCGATACGCGAACACGCGTCATATTTATTTATGTTATTTATTCGTTACAATTAGTATATGCACTTTATGTTTCTGGCTACAGAACGACCACGCATTCACAGAATACCAGCATAATGCTGCTTATCGAATCTATATATCCGAGGACTCTTATTATTGGTGACGACGAACGCATCTGCACTATGGGCCGTCAAATCGATCAATGCGTGCGCTCGTTCGCCACCTGAATGTTATAAAATGATAATATATCAATAGGTCAAATTAACTATATGGACTTGTGATATATATTTTTCAATATTATACACCGATACGCGAACGCACGTAGCGATGTGGACTTTTAATAATTTTCAATGTTTCTGATACGCGAACGCACGTGTCGATGTGGACTTGTAAAATTTTCAATGTTTCTGATACGCGAACACGCGTGTCCATTTAAGGACACGAAACAGGAAATAGTTCAAATGAACGAACGAACAAAACATTACAATGATGTGCAGTAATAGATATCTGTACGCGTACACCGGTATCGATATGGACTTGTAAAATTAAACTTCAATCCGATACGCGAACGCACGTACCGATGTGGACTTGTAAAATTAAACTTCAATCCGATACGCGAACGCACGTAGCGATGTGGACTTTTAATAATTTTCAAATGTTTCGATACGCGAACACGCGTCATATTTATTTATATTATTTATTCGTTAGAATTAGTATATGCACTTTATGTTTCTGGCTACAGAACGACCACGCATCTCACTGAATACCAGCATCATGCTGCTTATCGAATCTATATATCCGAGGACTCTTATTATTGGTGACGACGAACGCATCTGCACTATGGGACATCAAATCGATCAATGCGCGCTCGTTCGCCACCTGAATGTTATAAAATGATAATATATTCGACGAACATTGAAATTTATTTCATCCTATAGACCATCACACGCACAGTGTGCACGTCGACACTCATGTATCGGCGGCTTGTTGAAATGTACATAATTGTACACTTGTGATATATATTTTTCAATATTACACACCGATGTGGACTTTTAATAATTTTCAATGTTTCTGATACGCGAACGCACGTGTCGATGTGGACTTGTAAAATTTTCAAATGTTTCTGATACGCGAACGCACGTACCGATGTGGACTTGTAATAATTTTCAATGTTTCGATACGCGAACACGCGTGTCCATTTAAGGACACGAAACAGGAAATAGTTCAAATGAACGAACGAACAAAACATTACAATGATGTGCAGTAATAGATATCTGTACGCGTACACCGGTATCGATATGGACTTGTAAAATTTTCAAATGTTTCGATACGCGAACACGCGTGTCCATTTAAGGACACGAAACAGGAAATAGTTCAAATGAACGAACGAACAAAACATTACAATGATGTGCAGTAATAGATATCTGTACGCGTACACCGGTATCGATATGGACTTGTAAAATTTTCAAATGTTTCGATACGCGAACACGCGTGTCCATTTAAGGACACGAAACAGGAAATAGTTCAAATGAACGAACGAACAAAACATTACAATGATGTGCAGTAATAGATATCTGTACGCGTACACCGGTATCGATATGGACTTGTAAAATTTTCAAATGTTTCGATACGCGAACACGCGTGTCCATTTAAGGACACGAAACAGGAAATAGTTCAAATGAACGAACGAACAAAACATTACAATGATGTGCAGTAATAGATATCTGTACGCGTACACCGGTATCGATATGGACTTGTAAAATTTTCAAATGTTTCGATACGCGAACACGCGTGTCCATTTAAGGACACGAAACAGGAAATAGTTCAAATGAACGAACGAACAAAACATTACAATGATGTGCAGTAATAGATATCTGTACGCGTACACCGGTATCGATATGGACTTGTAAAATTTTCAAATGTTTCGATACGCGAACACGCGTGTCCATTTAAGGACACGAAACAGGAAATAGTTCAAATGAACGAACGAACAAAACATTACAATGATGTGCAGTAATAGATATCTGTACGCGTACACCGGTATCGATATGGACTTGTAAAATTTTCAAATGTTTCGATACGCGAACACGCGTCATATTTATTTATTTAATTAATTGGTTTATGAATATAATATTAGATATTGATTCTTCCTTTATTCTTTATTTCATGGTTTTGCTTGTTCAAAATACATAAAATTGTAAAAAAAAAAAAACACACACACACACACACACACACACACACACACACACACACACAACCTCAGTCAAGTTCCGGGGACATTATTCAATAAAAATATATAACAACCACCTAATATAAATCACTTCGGCGTGTTTCGACACGACAAAGATGTTACGCGGATACACATACCTGCAGTCGTACATACATATATTAGACGAAGCGCCGAGCGGTGCATGTCGTCGAAATATTAAACTGTGTCGGGCGACGTCTCCGTTATTATACACGGTCAGACGTTCAATAGCGTCCGTTTAATTAACGCGTATTGCTTTCGGCGTGCGAGCTTTGTCTTCGCCACGTCGTTAAAGTATCGCTAAATCACGCATCGTCGCCGAGGGCGCGCGCCTCACCATAAAGGGCGCGCTCGAGGGACGGTAACTTATGATTTGAATTCTCGTTCACGGATATGATCTCTAACACCGGGCTATCACGACCCAAGAAAACGTTTGTGTTAAACGTGTTGTAATAAAGTGAAGTATTTAAACAAAGTCTCGTTGTCGAACGTTCCCATGAATCGGACGCGAATGCTCCGTCCACAGTAAGTCTGGAAGAACGCGTAGCGAGTGGTGAGATATCCATTCTCTACCGTGAACAGACCGAATACGTATTCATGTAATATACGTCACCGGTGCGTCTGAGCGTTTTATTACGCTCGCGCATCGCGTTGCACGTGTCTCGCGCTGTGTGAGACGGTTCGCCTCGTTCACGCGCTTAACGTGCGAGCGGCAACGCCACACACCTAGTTTCGCACTTGGTGGTGGGTTGTTGACGCGCGCTCGTTGATGCGTGTACGTTCGAAGCGCACGTCTTTGTCAGCTCCCTGGTTGATCCTGCCAGTAGTTATATGCTTGTCTCAAAGATTAAGCCATGCATGTCTCAGTGCAAGCCGTATTAAGGCGATACCGCGAATGGCTCAATATATCAGTTTTGGTTCCTTAGATCTTACCTCGGTTACTTGGATAACTGTGGTAATTCTAGAGCTAATACATGCAATCAGAACTCTGACCAGTGATGGGATGAGTGCTTTTATTAGATCAAAACCAATCGACGGAGGGCCTCGCGTCCGAAGTCGTTAATTTTGATGAATCTGATAACTTTTGCCGATCGCACGGTCCTGCACCGGCGACGCATCTTCAAATGTCTGCCTTATCAACTTTCGATGGTAGTTTCTGCGACTACCATGGTTGTCACGGGTAACGGGGAATCAGGGTTCGATTCCGGAGAGGGAGCCTGAGAAACGGCTACCACATCCAAGGAAGGCAGCAGGCGCGCAATTACCCACTCCCGGCACGGGGAGGTAGTGACGAAAATAACGATACGGGACTCTTACGAGGCCTCGTAATCGGAATGAGTACACTTTAAATATTTTAACGAGGAACAATTGAGGGCAAGTCTGCGCCAGCAGCCGCGGTAACTCCAGCCCAATAGCGTATACCAAAATTGTTGCGGTTAAAAAGCTCGTAGTTGCATTTGTGCGCCGCGTTGTCGGTGCACCGCATCCGCGGTGATACTGACACGTCTGCGGAGCATATCGTCGGTGAGCCGTCGGTAAAACGACGGTTCAATATCAAAATCCTATCGCGGTGCTCTTCGTTGAGTGTCGAGATGGGCCGACAATTTTACTTTGAACAAATTAGAGTGCTCAAAGCGGGCTCAAAATGCTGCTTGAATATTTCGTGCATGGAATAATAGAATATGATCTCGGTTCTATTTTGTTGGTTTTCAGAACCTGAGGTAATGATTAATAGGATAACTGGGGCATTCGTATTGCGACGTTAGAGGTGAAATTTTGATCGTCGCAAGACGAACATCAGCGAAAGCATTTGCCAAAGGTGTTTTCATCAATCAAGAACGAAAGTTAGAGGTCTGAAGGCGATTAGATACCGCCCTAGTTCTAACCGTAAATATGTCATCTAGCGATCCGCCGACGTTACTACGATGGCTCGGCGGGCAGCTTCCGGAAACCAAAGATTTTGACTCCGGGGAGTATGGTTGCAAAGCTGAAACTTAAAGGAATTGACGGAAGGGCACCACCAGGAGTGGAGCCTGCGGCTTAATTTGACTCAACACGGAAATCTCACCAGGCCCGACACCGGAAGGATTGACAGATTAACAGCTCTTTCTTGATTCGGTGGGTGGTGGTGCATGGCCGTTCTTAGTTGGTGGAGCGATTTGTCTGGTTAATTCCGGTAACGAACGAGACTCTAGCCTGTTAAATAGGCGTCGTCATTTAGGTGTGCGTGGCTTCGGTCACGCAACTCACTGGCGACGTATTAAAATTCTTCTTAGAGGGACCGGCGGCTTCGAGCCGCACGAGATTGAGCAATAACAGGTCTGTGATGCCCTTAGATGTCCTGGGCCGCACGCGCGCTACACTGAAGGAATCAGCATGTTCTCCTGGCCTAGAGGCCTGGCAACCCGTTGAAACTCCTTCGTGCTGGGGATTGGGGTTTGCAATTATCCCCATAAACGAGGAATTCTAGTAAGCGCGAGTCATAAGCTCGCGTTGATTACGTCCCTGCCCTTTGTACACACCGCCCGTCGCTACTACCGATTGAATGATTTAGTGAGGTCTTCGGACCGACACGCGGTGGCTTCACGGCCGTCGGCGTTGCTGGAAGTTGACCAAACTTGATCATTTAGAGGAAGTAAAAGTCGTAACAAGGTTTCCGTAGGGGAACCTGCGGAAGGATCATTAACGTAATATAAATATGCGCGAACGCCGTTCGTACGTATATATTATATTTACAATATAAATAATCCGAATAAACGAAAGTTTAAACAATTGCGACGATAGTCCGCCGCCGCCGCCGTCGCTCCGTGAGCGCGCGCGATTGGCACGCGCACATATACGTGCGTGCGTTCTAACGTTAGCGTAAACATCGTCGACGAAACACCTAGACACCGACCTAGCTAATCGTGTACGGTGTAGTTCGATGATAGTGACGCGCGAGTCGTTAGTGCGCCGCGACGTATGTGTCGCGTGCTAAATCGCGCGCCGTCGGTTTGACGCGCGGCGCTCCGGACGGTCGAAGCGAGCGCCCACTGGGACACACCAAACGGAACGTTGACATGGTAAGAATCCGCGCCATCGAGTTTCGGTCCGTAAAAGAGTGCGCGCTATACAAAAGCGAAATCCAGCGGTTTAGAATGTTCACGGCGTTAACGCGAGCCATGTAAAATGGTAACCGCGTTGACGTCCGTAGTACCGTAATACCAACGGTCACATATACATTTCTAATGATATCATGTTCTTTTGGATTTTTCTTTCCGTTCGTTTTGTTTTTATACTTTTTTCTTTGTATGAAGAAATAAAAAGCAAAAACATAAACGAATATTACGAAGGATAACCTCTCACGAGGCATGGATGAGGATCTCTGTGCCTGCGGCGCGGTTGATCCGAAGATAGTACGACCTTTCAGGGCGGAAACCGGCGGGTAAAACCGTGTCTCCCGATCCTTCCGTACCCGTAAAGACAACAACATTATTTAAACGATTACCCTGACGGTGGATCACTTGGCTCGCGGGTCGATGAAGAACGCAGTTAACTGCGCGTCATAGTGTGAACTGCAGGACACATTTGAACATCGACATTTCGAACGCACATTGCGGTCCGTGGAAAAATATCCAGGACCACTCCTGTCTGAGGGCCGGCTGTTAAAAAATATTAACCACACTGTTCGTCTTACGTTGCTCGCGCGACGGTATCTCGAACAATTGACGGTTCCGTTGACGGTACGATGGTATGTTAGCCTAACAGCGCATCGCGTATCTACCACGGTCCGTTTAAATATTTTGTATACGATAAACGATATCACGACTGTCGTGTTGGTCGGAGCGCACGCGCGTACGCGACGTTTCATGCTGAAAGCGTTACGCGAGCGGCGTCCCATCGACGCGCGACTCTTCGACGTAACAATCGATAGAGGGCATGCGCGATTCGATACGGTGACGTACCGTCTCGTTCCCGGCGGGTTTAACCGCCCACGGAGACGTTTAGGCGTGAACGTTGCGAGCGCGTTCGACGTTTCGACGATATACGACTAGTCGTCGTTTATGTTCGTATATATAATACAGTACGGGAGAGAGGGTTCGAGAGTGCGTTCGTGTGTATCGCTTACGCGCTTCGATCCTCACTCGCGATGAGTAGGCGGACTCGACGTCCGAAGAGGCGCCTCTACGACCGTTACGACGCCGTCGTCAGCCCCCCGCGGCGACGGCGTAAGGCGTCGTTCGGTCGTCGTAGCGCTGACGGATATCGTGTCTGCCTCGATTTTATCGTTGGCCCCAGATCAGGAGGATCACCCGCCGAATTTAAGCATATTAGTAAGCGGAGGAAAAGAAACTAACAAGGATTTCCTTAGTAGCGGCGAGCGAACAGGAAAGAGCCCAGCACTGAATCCCGCGGTCGTATCGAACGCGGGAGATGTGGTGTTCGGGAGGTTCCGCTTTCTCGTCGTCGATACTCCTGTCCAAGTTCGTCTTGAACGGGGCCGTTTTCCCGCAGAGGGTGCCAGGCCCGTAGCGACGGAGGGCGGCGGCGAGAGGGACTCTCCTAAGAGTCGGGTTGCTTGAGAGTGCAGCCCTAAGTGGGTGGTAAACTCCATCTAAGGCTAAATATTACCGCGAGACCGATAGCGAACAAGTACCGTGAGGGAAAGTTGAAAAGAACTTTGAAGAGAGAGTTCAAGAGTACGTGAAACCGTTCAGGGGTAAACCTGCGAAACTCGAATGAACGAACGGAGATTCATCGTCACTCCGCGGCGTACGCGCTCACGCTCTGATGTAGTCCGTCCCTTAATCGGGTAGCGGTCTTCACGGGCCGGGCGCGTCGACGTCCGCGGACGGCGTGCACTTCTCTCAGTAATGCATCGCGACCCGTTCGACGTCGGCCTAAGCGCCGTCCGGTAGCCCAATTCGTTCCGTGTCAAAAGCGGACGGTTGACCGCGACGGTGGCCGACCGGCCGTCGGACGGTAGAAGACACGAATCGCGCACGCGCAACTTACATAAGCGCGTCCGGCCCGACGCAAGACAACGTCGTCATCGAGGTCCTGCCGTTGTGCGGACATCGGTGCGGCGCGTCTGTTGTCGCAGCCGTGCAGTCTCGACCGTGCGCGTCTCAGTCGGCGATGATTCAGTTTCGGCACTCGCAGGACCCGTCTTGAAACACGGACCAAGGAGTCTAGCATGTGTGCGAGTCATTGAGTTGTGTTAAAACTGAAAGGCGCAACGAAAGTGAAGGCGCGCGCTAGTCGCGCGCTCAGGAGGATGGAGCGTCGGTCTCGATCGACCTCTCGCACTCCCGAGGCGTCTCGTTTCCAATCCGTGAATGTAGGCGCGCTCTGAGCAGAGATGCTGGGACCCGAAAGATGGTGAACTATGCCTGGTCAGGTCGAAGTCAGGGGAAACCCTGATGGAGGACCGTAGCGATTCTGACGTGCAAATCGATCGTCGGAACTGGGTATAGGGCGAAAGACTAATCGAACCATCTAGTAGCTGGTTCCGTCCGAAGTTTCAGGATAGCTGGCGTCGATGACGAACAGTCTCATCCGGTAAAGCGAATGATTAGAGGCATTGGGGCCGAAACGACCTCAACCTATTCTCAAACTTTAAATGGTGAGAGCTCCGGCTTACTCGAACGATGAAGCCGGAGATCTGATGACGGTGCCAAGTGGGCCAATTTTGGTAAGCAGAACTGGCGCTGTGGGATGAACCAAACGTAGTGTTAAGGCGCCTAAAAAACGCTCATGGGACACCATGAAAGGCGTTGGTCGCTCATGACAGCAGGACGGTGGCCATGGAAGTCGGAATCCGCTAAGGAGTGTGCAACGACTCACCTGCCGAAGCAACCAGCCCTGAAATGGATGGCGCTGAAGCGTTTTGCCTATACACTACCGTTACGGGCAATAGCGACGTGCGGAAACGTATGTCGTCATTACGCCGTAACGAGTAGGACGAGCGCGGCGGAGAGCGCAGAAGGGTCTGGGCGCGAGCCCGCCTGGAGCCTCCGTCGGTGCAGATCTTGGTGGTAGTAGCAAATACTCCAGCGAGGCCCTGAGGACTGACGTGGAGAAGGGTTTCGCGTGAACAGTAGTTGCTCGCGAGTCAGTCGATCCTAAGCTCAAGGAGAGATCTTATGTCGATGTGGCGTGTTTTTCGAATTTCGGATAAATAACGCCCTTTGAGCGAAAGGGAATCCGGTTCCTATTCCGGAACCCGGCAGCGGAACTGTTTCAATAATCGTTCCCTCGTTTCAAAGCGAGTGTTCGACGGGTAACCCAAAGTGGCCTGAAGACGCCGCCGAGGGGTCCGGGAAGAGTTTTTCTGCCTGAGCGTTCGAGTTCCATGGAATCCTATAGAAGGGAGATATGGTTCGAACGCGAAGAGCACCGCATTTGCGGCGGTGTCCGGATACTCTCTGCGGACCTTGAAAATTCAGGTGAGGGATGTACGTGGAGATGTCGCGCCGGTTCGTACCCATATCCGCAGCAGGTCTCCAAGGTGAAGAGCCTCTAGTCGATAGAATAATGTAGGTAAGGGAAGTCGGCAAATTGGATCCGTAACTTCGGAATAAGGATTGGCTCTGAGGACCGGGGCGTGTCGGGTTTGACGGAAGCGGATGCGGCCGGTGCCGGGCCTGGTCGATGCTCGTGCGTCTCTCGGGGCGTGCGGGCTGAATCCGGACCCGCGTTCCGGCCTTCCGCGGATCTTCCTAGCCGTAAGGTCGCGTCTGTTTCGTTTCTTGCGCGATAGGCGCGCGCCTGTACGACCGCCGTTCAACGGTCAGCTCAGAACTGGCACGGACAAGGGGAATCCGACTGTCTAATTAAAACAAAGCATTGCGATGGCCCTCGCGGGTGTTGACGCAATGTGATTTCTGCCCAGTGCTCTGAATGTCAACGTGAAGAAATTCAAGCAAGCGCGGGTAAACGGCGGGAGTAACTATGACTCTCTTAAGGCATTTGGCTATTTCTGCCGATCACAGTACCTTCGCCTTAGCGACGTGATTTATAATCATCACGGAAACCCACGAGAGACGCCACTTGTCCCCATCTCCCGTCCTTTGAGGCTTGGGGGATCAGCATTTTGCCGATTGATGGTAGGTGGTGGTTGCTAGATGGTATGGGGAATTAGGCGTTTAAGCATGCTTAAAGCACTTGGCCGCAACCACCGTGGGCTCGGCAGCGGCCCTCCACAGGATCTTCGGCCATTCATTCCGACCAACCCTGAAGGTTTTCTCGGTCAAGTAGTGGTGCCTTTGCGCTTCCCGTCAGGCACCATCGACAAGGCGGAGCTCTTTTTGTGGTTGATCGTGAGGCCCATCGACGACGCAACTCCGAACACATGATTGATGGACTCCTGCATCCCCACCCTAGAGCCTGCGAGCAGGACGAGGTCATCGGCATAGGCTAGAGCTGAGACTCGCTCCGATTCCAGCCTGTAGCCTACCTCCTTGGGTAGGGACGCAAGGATCACGTCCATCGCCATGTTGAACAGAATTGGCGACAACGGGTCGCCCTGAAAATGGATGGCGCTGAAGCGTTTGCCTATACACTACCGTTACGGGCAATAGCGACGTGCGGAAACGTATGTCGTCATTACGCCGTAACGAGTAGGACGAGCGCGGCGGAGAGCGCAGAAGGGTCTGGGCGCGAGCCCGCCTGGAGCCTCCGTCGGTGCAGATCTTGGTGGTAGTAGCAAATACTCCAGCGAGGCCCTGGAGGACTGACGTGGAGAAGGGTTTCGCGTGAACAGTAGTTGCTCGCGAGTCAGTCGATCCTAAGCTCAAGGAGAGATCTTATGTCGATGTGGCGTGTTTTTTCGAATTTCGGATAAATAACGCCCTTTGAGCGAAAGGGAATCCGGTTCCTATTCCGGAACCCGGCAGCGGAACCGTTTCAATAATCGTTCCCTCGTTTCAAAGCGAGTGTTCGACGGGTAACCCAAAGTGGCCTGAAGACGCCGCCGAGGGGTCCGGGAAGAGTTTTTCTGCCTGAGCGTTCGAGTTCCATGGAATCCTATAGAAGGGAGATATGGTTCGAACGCGAAGAGCACCGCATTTGCGGCGGTGTCCGGATACTCTCTGCGGACCTTGAAAATTCAGGTGAGGGATGTACGTGGAGATGTCGCGCCGGTTCGTACCCATATCCGCAGCAGGTCTCCAAGGTGAAGAGCCTCTAGTCGATAGAATAATGTAGGTAAGGGAAGTCGGCAAATTGATCCGTAACTTCGGAATAAGGATTGGCTCTGAGGACCGGGGCGTGTCGGGTTTGACGGAAGCGGATGCGGCCGGTGCCGGGCCTGGTCGATGCTCGTGCGTCTCTCGGGGCGTGCGGGCTGAATCCGGACCCGCGTTCCGGCCTTCCGCGGATCTTCCTAGCCGTAAGGTCGCGTCTGTTTCGTTTCTTGCGCGATAGGCGCGCGCCTGTACGACCGCCGTTCAACGGTCAGCTCAGAACTGGCACGGACAAGGGGAATCCGACTGTCTAATTAAAACAAAGCATTGCGATGGCCCTCGCGGGTGTTGACGCAATGTGATTTCTGCCCAGTGCTCTGAATGTCAACGTGAAGAAATTCAAGCAAGCGCGGGTAAACGGCGGGAGTAACTATGGCTCTTAAGGTAATTTGGCTATTTCTGCCGATCACAGTACCTTCGCCTTAGCGACGTGATTTATAATCATCACGGAAACCCACGAGAGACGCCACTTGTCCCCATCTCCCGTCCTTTGAGGCGACTATGTCGGGTTTTCTTAGACCTCTCGCGGTCTTGACCCTCGGCTCCATCACCACCGACCATTGGTTTGAGGTCATCGCTGCTGCTACTAACCTCACGATTCCGTCATGGCGCTCGATCCGACCACCGTGAGTCCGCCAGCACTGCTGAATGGTATGGGCCGTCGTCTCCCTGACCGCGCATCCAGCGCGGCAGTTCGTCAACGCTTCGCCCCCATTTCTGCGCCCCCTCGACGTCCGAACCCTGGACGGGAGGGCGTTAATATGCGTGCGGACGGACTGCACGAAGTCGCGACCGGTAAGCCGCGAAGACTCCTCCCGGATCCACTTGGTGGACGCGGGAGTGCGGGCGGACTCGCGTAACTCGAACCCGTCCGCTGAGCTCCACAACTTTTCTCGCCAATGACAGGCGACGGACCTACGGCCCGTAACCGGGTCCGGTTTGGTGAACTTTCTAGATTGCTTGTCGGCCCAGCGTAACTTCTTTCGGATCCTTTCGATCTGGCGGCGGCTCTCGCCACTGGCCAACGCGACGAGTCAAGTCGTCCAAACCTCTTTAGTATGAGGTCCGGAACGACCGCCCGAAGCGATGGGATCGCTAAGCCACCGTCCTTGATGTCCGCGTGGAAGTACCCCACAGGCACATCTTTCGGGAGTCTAAGCCAAGACCTTACCGCACCCCGGATCTGGACATCGAGCATGCTTAACCTGTCATCCGAGATATTGCCCAGCACCAGGCCATGCAAAAATCTCGGAATCAGGTGACCCCTAACGATTTCGAGCCGCAGCTGCGGCTTTAGGGCGCCTTACGGATGTTGATTAAGGCATTTTTTACATCGTGCTCTAACGTCACGCATCCAGACACCTGGAAGTCTACGCCAAGATAGCGCCACCGTTCCACGCAAGAGATTTGCGGCAACCACATTCGACCAACCCTGAAGGTTTTCTCGGTCAAGTAGTGGTGCCTTTTGCGCTTCCCGTCAGGCACCATCGACAAGGCGGAGCTCTTTTTGTGGTTGATCGTGAGGCCCATCGACGACGCAACTCCGAACACATGATTGATGGACTCCTGCATCCCCACCCTAGAGCCTGCGAGCAGGACGAGGTCATCGGCATAGGCTAGAGCTGAGACTCGCTCCGATTCCAGCCTGTAGCCTACTTCCTTGGGTAGGGACGCAAGGATCACGTCCATCGCCATGTTGAACAGAATTGGCGACAACGGGTCGCCCTGACGAACACCTCGGCCCATGTGAACAGGTTTGCTCGACTTTCCGTCGACCACCAAAGTGGTTGTCGACGTCTCAAACAGTCGGCAGATGTAATCACAGAATGCCCTGGAAGCCCCCGAGCCCGAAGTAGCCCAACAAGTGCCTTGTGAGACACTGTGTCGAACGCCTTCGCGAAATCGAGGACCGCCACGTGACACTCTCTTAACTTCTTCCTGCACTCCCCCAGCACAGCCTCCAGCACGGCGGAATTCTCCAACGTGCCGTCGGCGCGGACGAAACCGCGCTGTCGTGCATCGGGGGGGCAGCAATCCCGAAGTCTTCTCGCCAGGACTGTGTGCATGTGCCTGAGCGGTATCGACGCGATAGAAATCGGCCGATAATCGCCCGGCCCAGCAGGATCGTCCTCTTTCGGCACGAAGATCGTCCGGCATTGCCGCAGGGGCTCTGGTATTTCGCCACTGATCATCCAAGAGTTGAATATTTCCGCTTTAAGGCTTACTGGAACTTGGCGCCAATCCTCCGGGCGGATACCGTCCGGACCTGGCGCCGTCTGCCAGTCGAAGCTGGACGCCTTCACCTCTTCCGAGGTAAAAGGCATCCACAACCTGGAATAGTCGCGCCCGCCCCCGTCTACCTCTTCGCGTTGTAACGCGCGAAGGGCTCCCGGTCTAGGCCCTGGGGCGTCGGACACTTTCTCTAGAACTGGTCGCCAGTAGGTTTCCAGTTCGTCGATGTTGTGCCGGACGCGCCTGTGGACGCCGTCTATTACTTCGGCTGCTGCTCGACTGCGACACTTCCGGAAGAGTTCCTGTACCCTTGCGTACTCTACCCTCCTCCGCTTGCGGCTCGACATTCCGGCCAATGCGGTGTCGGTCCGAGTCTGTTCAAAGTGGATGCGGAGGCGCCTCGCGCTTCTGGCACCCAGGTCATGTCGCGCTCTCCTCGCCGCTGCCCTCTCAAGGAGGTCAGCGACAATTTGAGCTGCACATGTGTCTGCTGGGACACCCACAACGCTTGACGGATCACAGGCAACAGGTTGCGGCCGATTTGTCGGCAGAGACTGGTCCGCAGACACAGCCGTCTCCGATTCGGGCAGTGCGGAAACAATCCGAGGTATGGTAGGGGTGTTGGCGCTACGGGAATTTTGTATCTCGAGCCGGCACGCTTGTACCAGCTCCTTGTACGCCGCGCAGCGCCTTTCCCCTTGACAGCCTCCAAGGTCCGCTCGAACCCCGACAGGCGTCCCAATAGATCGGCGTTCCCGCACGCACCCGTCTCTTCGACTAACTGTGCCTCTGTGCGCGCCATCAATGCCAACTCCTCGTCGCGCCACCTGCGCTTCACCATTTGAGGAGCTGCCTCCGCATTTGCTACTTGGGGGTGGGCCCGACGTTTGTGGACCCCCAACCCAGTTTTGGTGGTGAACTGTCGCTCACACACCGGACAAGTCCATGCAGAGCCGACCCGACCCAGAGCCTGAGCCCCGGGCAGAGTGGCCGAAGTTGGGACCGAGCTCCCCGACTCCTGTGGGAGGTCGGGGCGGCCATTCCTTACGGTTTGGTCCGTTGCTCGTTAAACCCAATGGCAGCTGAGTAGCAAGCCCAGCTGCCGGGAACGCCTGTCGTTTTTGCAAGGCCCCAACCGAAGAAAACGACTAGGCTTGGCAGACACAAGTGTCCACCCAGTGGGGCTGTTCGAGGAATCTCACCCCGAACCAACGCCCAGGTTACGTTCGATGGAGAACGCTGCGCATACCGGACGAATCCGGCAAACCTGGTCACAAGCCTGACCGCCGCCACCCGAGGGTGACAGCGGTGGAAATTGCGCTTAGCCTCGCGGTTCTTAGGAGGTGCCAGCGAGACCGTAGCTCCGCAACAGCCACTACCGGAGCATACTAGTTTAGGCACGTCCCCCCCTCCCGTATCAGTCGTGGGCAGCTGCGCCACGAGCAGGCTCCGGGCAGGAGTTGGGTTTCGATTGTCCAGCAGACCTTCCGGACATACAAATCCCCATTGGCTAGCCCTGTTAGTTCGCGTATTGGATGGTGCAAAAACGGCTGGCAATTTTACCTCCATCCACGCAGTGGCAAACGGGGCTATGGGAAGACACAAATTTTCGCCCGTTAGGGCATAGAGCATGATCGCGCTATTTCGAAAAGTCATAGTTACTCCCGCCGTTTACCCGCGCTTGCTTGAATTTCTTCACGTTGACATTCAGAGCACTGGGCAGAAATCACATTGCGTCAACACCCGCGAGGGCCATCGCAATGCTTTGTTTTAATTAGACAGTCGGATTCCCCTTGTCCGTGCCAGTTCTGAGCTGACCGTTGAACGGCGGTCGTACAGGCGCGCGCCTATCGCGCAAGAAACGAAACAGACGCGACCTTACGGCTAGGAAGATCCGCGGAAGGCCGGAACGCGGGTCCGGATTCAGCCCACACGCCCCGAGAGACGCACGAGCATCGACCAGGCCCGGCACCGGCCGCATCCGCTTCCCGTCCAAACCCGACACGCCCCGGTCCTCGGGTTACCCCGTCGAACACTCGCTTTGAAACGAGGGAACGATTATTGAAACGGTTCCGCTGCCGGGTTCCGGAATAGGAACCGGATTCCCTTTCGCTCAAAGGGCGTTATTTATCCGAATGCCTTTCATGGTGTCCCATGAGCGTTTTTTAGGCGCCTTAACACTACGTTTGGTTCATCCCACAGCGCCAGTTCTGCTTACCAAAATTGGCCCACTTGGCACCGTCATCAGATCTCCGGCTTCATCGTTCGAGTAAGCCGGAGCTCTCACCCATTTAAAGTTTGAGAATAGGTTGAGGTCGTTTCGGCCCCAATGCCTCTAATCATTCGCTTTACCGGATGAGACTGTTCGTCATCGACGCCAGCTATCCTGAGGGAAACTTCGGACGGAACCAGCTACTAGATGGTTCGATTAGTCTTTCGCCCCTATACCCAGTTCCGACGATCGATTTGCACGTCAGAATCGCTACGGTCCTCCATCAGGGTTTCCCCTGACTTCGACCTGACCAGGCATAGTTCACCATCTTTCGGGTCCCAGCATCTCTGCTCAGAGCGCGCCTACATTCACGGATTGGAAACGAGACGCCTCGGGAGTGCGAGAGGTCGATCGAGACCGACGCTCCATCCTCCCTGAGCGCGCGACTAGCGCGCGCCTTCACTTTCGTTGCGCCTTTCAGTTTTAACACAACTCAATGACTCGCACACATGCTAGACTCCTTGGTCCGTGTTTCAAGACGGGTCCTGCGAGTGCCCGAAACTGAATCATCGCCGACTGAGACGCGCACGGTCCGAGACTGCACGGCTGCGACAACAGACGCGCCGCACCGATGTCCGCACAACGGCAGGACCTCGATGACGACGTTGTCTTGCGTCGGGCCGGACGCGCTTATGTAAGTTGCGCGTGCGCGATTCGTGTCTTCTACCGTCCGACGGCCGGTCGGCCACCGTCGCGGTCCAACCGTCCGCTTTTGACACGGAACGAATTGGGCTACCGGACGGCGCTTAGGCCGACGTCGAACGGGTCGCGATGCATTACTGAGAGAGAAGTGCACGCCGTCCGCGGACGTCGACGCGCCCGGCCCGTGAAGACCGCTACCCGATTAAGGGACGGACTACATCAGAGCGTGAGCGCGTACGCCGCGGAGTGACGATGAATCTCCGTTCGTTCATTCGAGTTTCGCAGGTTTACCCTGAACGGTTTCACGTACTCTTGAACTCTCTCTTCAAAGTTCTTTCAACTTTCCCTCACGGTACTTGTTCGCTATCGGTCTCGCGGTAATATTTAGCCTTAGATGGAGTTTACCACCCACTTAGGGCTGCACTCTCAAGCAACCCGACTCTTAGGAGAGTCCCTCTCGCCGCCGCCCTCCGTCGCTACGGGCCTGGCACCCTCTGCGGGAAAACGGCCCCGTTCAAGACGAACTTGGACAGGAGTATCGACGACGAGAAAGCGGAACCTCCCGAACACCACATCTCCCGCGTTCGATACGACCGCGGGATTCAGTGCTGGGCTCTTTCCTGTTCGCTCGCCGCTACTAAGGAAATCCTTGTTAGTTTCTTTTCCTCCGCTTACTAATATGCTTAAATTCGGCGGGTGATCCTCCTGATCTGAGGCCAACGATAAAAATCGAGGCAGACACGATATCCGTCAGCGCTACGACGACCGAACGACGCCTTACGCCGTCGCCGCGGGGGGCTGACGACGGCGTCGTAACGGTCGTAGAGGCGCCTCTTCGGACGTCGAGTCCGCCTACTCATCGCGAGTGAGGATCGAAGCGCGTAAGCGATACACACGAACGCACTCTCGAACCCTCTCTCCCGTACTGTATTATATATACGAACATAAACGACGACTAGTCGTATATCGTCGAAACGTCGAACGCGCTCGCAACGTTCACGCCTAAACGTCTCCGTGGGCGGTTAAACCCGCCGGGAACGAGACGGTACGTCACCGTATCGAATCGCGCATGCCCTCTATCGATTGTTACGTCGAAGAGTCGCGCGTCGATGGGACGCCGCTCGCGTAACGCTTTCAGCATGAAACGTCGCGTACGCGCGTGCGCTCCGACCAACACGACAGTCGTGATATCGTTTATCGTATACAAAATATTTAAACGGACCGTGGTAGATACGCGATGCGCTGTTAGGCTAACATACCATCGTACCGTCCAACGGAACCGTCAATTGTTCGAGATACCGTCGCGCGAGCAACGTAAGACGAACAGTGTGGTTAATATTTTTTAACAGCCGGCCCTCAGACAGGAGTGGTCCTGATATTTTTCCACGGACCGCAATGTGCGTTCGAAATGTCGATGTTCAAATGTGTCCTGCAGTTCACACTATGACGCGCAGTTAACTGCGTTCTTCATCGACCCGCGAGCCAAGTGATCCACCGTCCAGGGTAATCGTTTAAATAATGTTGTTGTCTTTACGGGTACGGAAGGATCGGGAGACACGGTTTTACCCGCCGGTTTCCGCCCTGAAAAGGTCGTACTATCTTCGGATCAACCGCGCCGCAGGCGCGGAGATCACCATCCCATGCCTCGTGAGAGGTTATCCTTCGTAATATTCGTTTATGTTTTTTGCTTTTTATTTCTTCATACAAAGAAAAAAAGTATAAAAACAAAACGAACGGAAAAGAAAAAATCCAAAAAAGAACATGATATCATTAGAAATGTATATGTGACCGTTGGTATTACGGTACTACGGACGTCAACGCGGTTACCATTTTACATGGCTCGCGTTAACGCCGTGAACATTCTAAGCCGCTGGATTTCGCTTTTGTATAGCGCGCACTCTTTTACGGACCGAAACTCGATGGCGCGGATTCTTACCATGTCAACGTTCCGTTTGGTGTGTCCCAGTGGGCGCTCGCTTCGACCGTCCGGAGCGCCGCGCGTCAAACCGACGGCGCGCGATTTAGCACGCGACACATACGTCGCGGCGCACTAACGACTCGCGCGTCACTATCATCGAACTACACCGTACACGATTAGCTAGGTCGGTGTCTAGGTGTTTCGTCGACGATGTTTACGCTAACGTTAGAACGCACGCACGTATATGTGCGCGTGCCAATCGCGCGCGCTCACGGAGCGACGGCGGCGGCGGCGGACTATCGTCGCAATTGTTTAAACTTTCGTTTATTCGGATTATTCATATGTAAATATAATATATACGTACGAACGGCGTTCGCGCATATTTATATTACGTTAATGATCCTTCCGCAGGTTCCCCTACGGAAACCTTGTTACGACTTTTACTTCCTCTAAATGATCAAGTTTGGTCAACTTCCCAGCAACGCCGACGGCCGTGAAGCCACCGCGTGTCGGTCCGAAGACCTCACTAAATCATTCAATCGGTAGTAGCGACGGGCGGTGTGTACAAAGGGCAGGGACGTAATCAACGCGAGCTTATGACTCGCGCTTACTAGGAATTCCTCGTTTATGGGGGATAATTGCAAACCCCAATCCCCAGCACGAAGGAGTTTCAACGGGTTGCCAGGCCTCTAGGCCAGGAGAACATGCTGATTCCTTCAGTGTAGCGCGCGTGCGGCCCAGGACATCTAAGGTCATCACAGACCTGTTATTGCTCAATCTCGTGCGGCTCGAAGCCGCCGGTCCCTCTAAGAAGAATTTTAATACGTCGCCAGTGAGTTGCGTGACCGAAGCCACGCACACCTAAATGACGACGCCTATTTAGCAGGCTAGAGTCTCGTTCGTTACCGGAATTAACCAGACAAATCGCTCCACCAACTAAGAACGGCCATGCACCACCACCCACCGAATCAAGAAAGAGCTGTTAATCTGTCAATCCTTCCGGTGTCCGGGCCTGGTGAGATTTCCCGTGTTGAGTCAAATTAAGCCGCAGGCTCCACTCCTGGTGGTGCCCTTCCGTCAATTCCTTTAAGTTTCAGCTTTGCAACCATACTCCCCGGAGTCCAAAATCTTTGGTTTCCCGGAAGCTGCCCGCCGAGCCATCGTAGTAACGTCGGCGGATCGCTAGATGACATATTTACGGTTAGAACTAGGGCGGTATCTAATCGCCTTCGAACCTCTAACTTTCGTTCTTGATTGATGAAAACACCTTTGGCAAATGCTTTCGCTGATGTTCGTCTTGCGACGATCCAAGAATTTCACCTCTAACGTCGCAATACGAATGCCCCAGTTATCCCTATTAATCATTACCTCGGAGTTCTGAAAACCAACAAAATAGAACCGAGATCATATTCTATTATTCCATGCACGAAATATTCAAGCAGCATTTTGAGCCCGCTTTGAGCACTCTAATTTGTTCAAAGTAAAATTGTCGGCCCATCTCGACACTCAACGAAGAGCACCGCGATAGGATTTTGATATTGAACCGTCGTTTTACCGACGGCTCACCGACGATATGCTCCGCAGACGTGTCAGTATCACCGCGGATGCGGTGCACCGACAGCGCGGCGCACAAATGCAACTACGAGCTTTTTAACCGCAACAATTTTAGTATACGCTATTGGAGCTGGAGTTACCGCGGCTGCTGGCACCAGACTTGCCCTCCAATTGTTCCTCGTTAAAATATTTAAAGTGTACTCATTCCGATTACGAGGCCTCGTAAGAGTCCCGTATCGTTATTTTTCGTCACTACCTCCCGTGCCGGGAGTGGGTAATTTGCGCGCCTGCTGCCTTCCTTGGATGTGGTAGCCGTTTCTCAGGCTCCTCTCCGGAATCGAACCCTGATTCCCCGTTACCCGTGACAACCATGGTAGTCGCAGAAACTACCATCGAAAGTTGATAAGGCAGACATTTGAAAGATGCGTCGCCGGTGCAGGACCGTGCGATCGGCAAAAGTTATCCAGATTCATCAAAATTAACGACTTCGGACGCGAGGCCCTCCGTCGATTGGTTTTGATCTAATAAAAGCACTCATCCCATCACTGGTCAGAGTTCTGATTGCATGTATTAGCTCTAGAATTACCACAGTTATCCAAGTAACCGAGGTAAGATCTAAGGAACCAAAACTGATATATTGAGCCATTCGCGGTATCGCCTTAATACGGCTTGCACTGAGACATGCATGGCTTAATCTTTGAGACAAGCATATAACTACTGGCAGGATCAACCAGGGAGCTGACAAAGACGTGCGCTTCGAACGTACACGCATCAACGAGCGCGCGTACAACCCACCACCAAGTGCGAAACTAGGTGTGTGGCGTTGCCGCTCGCACGTCAAGCGCGTGAACGAGGCGACCCGTCTCACACAGCGCGAGACACGTGCAACGCGATGCGCGAGCGTAATAAAACGCTCAGACGCACCGGTGACGTATATTACATGAATACGTATTCGGTCTGTTCACGGTAGAGAATGGATATCTCACCACTCGCTACGCGTTCTTCCAGACTTACTGTGGACGGAGCATTCGCGTCCGATTCATGGGAACGTTCGACAACGAGACTTTGTTTAAATACTTCACTTTATTACAACACGTTTAACACAAACGTTTTCTTGGGTCGTGATAGCCCGGTGTTAGAGAGATCATATCCGTGAACGAGAATTCAAATCATAAGTTACCGTCCCTCGAGCGCGCCCTTTATGGTGAGGCGCGCGCCCTCGGCGACGTGCGTGATTTAGCGATACTTTAACGACGTGGCGAAGACAAAGCTCGCACGCCGAAAGCAATACGCGTTAATTAAACGGACGCTATTGAACGTCTGACCGTGTATAATAACGGAGACGTCGCCCGACACAGTTTAATATTTCGACGACATGCACCGCTCGGCGCTTCGTCTAATTTATGTATGTACGACTGCAGGTATGTGTATCCGCGTAACATCTTTGTCGTGTCGAAACACGCCGAAGTGATTTATATTAGGTGGTTGTTATATATTTTTATTGAATAATGTCCCCGGAACTTGACTGAGGTTGTGTGTGTGTGTGTTTTTTTTTTTTTTTTTTTTTACAATTTTATGTATTTTGAACAAGCAAAAACCATGAAATAAAGAATAAAGGAATAATCAATATCTAATATTATATTCATAAACCAATTAATTAAATAAATAAATATGACGCGTGTTCGCGTATCGAAACATTTGAAAATTATTACAAGTCCACATCGGTACGTGCGTTCGCGTATCGGATTGAAATTTAATTTTTACAAGTTCATATCGATACCGGTGTACGCGTACAGATATCTATTACTGCACATCATTGTAATGTTTTGTTCGTTCGTTCATTTGAACTATTTCCTGTTTCGTGTCCTTAAATGGACACGCGTGTTCGCGTATCGAAACATTTGAAAATTTTTACAAGTCCACATCGGTGTGTAATATTGAAAAAATATATATCACAAGTCCATATAGTTAATTTGACCTATTGATATATTATAATTTTATAACATTCAAAGTGGCGAACGAGCGCACGCATTGATCGATTTGACGGCCCATAGTGCAGATGCGTTCGTCGTCACCAATAATAAGAGTCCTCCGGATATATAGATTCGATAAGCAGCATGATGCTGGTATTCAGTGAGATGCGTGGTCGTTCTGTAGCCAGAAACACAAAGTGCAGTATAATTGTAACGAATAAATAACATAAATAAATATGACGCGTGTTCGCGTATCGGAAAAATTTGAAAATTTTACAAGTCCACATCGGTGTGTAATATTGAAAAAATATATATCACAAGTCCATATAGTTCATTTGACCTATTGATATATTAACATTTTATATCATTCAGAGTGGCGAACGAGCGCACACAGTTCACCTGACGGTAAATGATTGATTGATTTGATGTCCCATAGTGCAGATGCGTTCGTCGTCACCAATAATAAGAGTCCTCCGGATATATAGACTCGATAATCAGCATCATGCTGGTATTCTGTGAGATGCGTGGTCGTTCTGTAGCCGGAAACATAAAGTGCATATACTAATTCTAACGAATAAATAACATAAATAAATATGACGCGTGTTCGCGTATCGAAACATTTGAAAATTTTTAAAAGTCCACATCGACACGTGCGTTCGCGTATCGGTGTATAATATTGAAAAATATATATCACAAGTGTACAATTATGTACATTTCAACAAGCCGCCAATACATGAGTGTCGACGTGCACACTGTGCGTGTGATGGTCTATAGGATAAAATAAAGCCATGGCGGTATCGCGAATAACCTTGTTTGCGACGCCCTCGCCGTCGGCGGGGGTGGTATGAGGGAGCTCGAGATTGTCAGCCAGACATTCAGCTTTCTCTTCGTCTAAGAAGGCGGGCGGTGGGACGTGCTAAGGGAGGCATTGTTTGGGCGGTGCCTCCTTTTAGGGACTTGGGAAGTCGCCAGAAGGCGAGATGAGATGGTTCGATGTTGGATAGATGATTATCCCACCGATCGTTCCTGTACTGGGCTATACGTGTCGAACTTCACGCTGAAGGGTACGTAGCACCAGCCGATTACTTTCAGTGGGATATAAGTCATGGGCACGAGTCGCCGCATTCTTGCATCTCATTAGATCCTTAATGTCGTTTGGCAGGGTCTATCGGTGGTCATCCTCCGAGGGAACCCGCCTCGAGCAATCCTCGACGACGGTCTGGATGTGCCTAGTGAGGGCATGAACTGCGAGGTTTGTGTCGTTGACTGAAGATATATTCCTAGGAATAGCATCTAGGTGCGCTGATGTGGCTTCCCTCAGGTCGTTCCTGAGTCGGTGCCAGTCTACTATGGTTTTGGTAGAAGGTGAGGTTGGAGCTGAAGGCCCTAACCGAAGAAGAACGGGGTGATGATCGGAAACGAGCTCGTGGATTACCTCTATCTCTTGTAAGGCGAGGTTGATGTTCTTGCAGATGGCGATATCAAGCACATCCGGTGCGTGACCCAATGTGTATGGAAAGTGCGTCGCTAAGCGAGTCTAAAGCCGACCCCCGGGGGTTGATTTTAGATGCATTCCACCGAGTGTGCTTGCTATTGAAATCTCCTGCTAAAATGACTGAGTTGTCAAGGGACAGGACCGCCACGAAGTCGCTTCGTAAAATTTGAGCGTCCTGTCTGCAAGGGAGATAGACGGACGCGATTGTGATAGGGGCGTGGCCGGTCATGGCTAGCTGACAAACCGAAGCTTCTAGGACGGTTAGTGTTGGCGTGTTGACGGGCACGCAGTGCAAGGACTTTTTATAGTAGATAAGAGTTCCGCCGTTAGCGCCGGAACTCCTATAATTCCTAATGATGTTATAGTTCGCAATGTTGGGATTGCGACTGTGCGGTTTGAGGAATGTCTCTTGCACTAGGAGCACGTCCACTTGTTGATCGCGAACTTACGTCGCGTTGATTTTTTAAACCGTTCGCGTTAAAAAATGCAACGTTGAGGGATCGCGGTTTTGCTCTGCCGTTGTAGAGGCTTGCTGAGCGTTAAAATTGACGATCGCGGACACTACGTGTTGGTAGCGCATTGTGGCGGCAATCCTGACTTCTGGTTTGCCATTCGAGTCCCTTAGTGCCTTTGCAAGGGCTGAGACGTCGGCACCGTTGAAGACGGCGGCGAAGCGACATACGAGGTCGAGGTCGCTTTCGTTAACTGGCTGACAGGCTGGTGTCGAAGGCTGCTCCACAGGTTGAGCGTTGGTTGGTACGCTGACCGGTGTTTGCCAGGGGGGGGGGAAAAGGTCGGACGGGAGCAAGAATGGGCGCGGGGGCGGTGGTCGGGATAGCGACCTTGGGTGCGATTTTTGTTACTAGCCGTTTTGGCTTGGGGGCTTTTGGGCAGCCAAGGTAGTTGGCTGTGTGTCCCTCCGTGTTGCATAGAACACACGCGGGGGGCCCGAAAGCAGCCAGAAGGGCCTTGTCCTTCGGTCGCGAACAGTCCACGGTTCCATGGTCACCCAGGCATTTGACACACCTGGGTTTTACCGAAGCAGTTTCGGGCTGAGAGGCCATAGAACTGGCACTTGTGGCATTGGCCTGGGGGGCCGTTTTTATGTGGGCGTTCTATTGTAAGCCCGGAGAGGTGGCAACAGGTTTAAAGGTTAAACACCTGTTTGCCTGCCGTGGTACGTTCTAGTGCCACAATGACCATATTAAATGGCTTTTTGTTGTGGCCACTGTACATCCTATTCACAGATAGGACTGGGAGATTTTGGGACAGAAGGTCCTCTTTAACTTAACTCTTACGTTCCGCGGGAATTTCCCGCGGGAGGTTTTTAATCACCACTCTGAGTTGGCGTTCCTCTGCTAGGGTGTAGGTGTGGAAGAACATACCTTTATCTTGAAGAAAGCGGGTTACCGCTCTATGGTCTGTAATGGTTTCCAGCTGTAGTTTAATGTCTACAGCGGTGGGGATAGCGTGGTACTTGTACCGATTTGACAGGGCCGATGCGACAATCGGCCACTTATCCTGCGCCTGTATTAAGACAGGCGGCGGGCGTTTTGATGGCCGTGAATCAGCCGAAGATTGTTGGGTGCTAATAAGTACGCGCTGTGGAGTGACGGGGACTTGTTGTGGGGCAGCTGGGGGGGAGCCCTGGGGTAGGGCCGAGGTAGATGGCTGGGGAGAGGGGACATCTGTTCCCAGTTTTTTCGCCTTGGGATGCGGCGTCGGGATGGGTGAAGCCCGCTTTTTACGCTTCTTTTCTACCAGCGTGAAGTCGCTGGTGTCTTGGGCTTGGGCGTCTTTGGGGGATGAGGGGCTATCCAGCTCCATTTCGGAGACTATGGATGATGAAGAAGATGCTGAAGATACCCTTGAGGAGGGTCTTTCCGGGGGCGGTTTTTCGTTCATTATGTCCTGGAAGACATCGGGATACTCAGTTTTTAAGATGCATATGAGGTGCCGCATGAACTTAGCGGAAGAGTCCTCCATGTTGGACTCGGTCCTGTTTTTTTTTTTATCCTTCTTCAATTCAGTGGGATGCCGGGGTGAATAGCCTACTTACCTCCCTGCCGGGTATAGGCAGGGAGGATGAGTACCTAGGTTTGTAGCCCTAGTGCGACCAAGTGCCAATCTTATTTGTGCACTTGGGTGTGTGCTTAGAGCTAACTAAAAACTACGCGTGGGACTGTTATAAGTCCAGTGGGTTGGTCAACCTTGGCTAGGGCACTACCCAAGGCCAAGTTTGCGTCGACTCCTTCCGGTGTCTTGCGTTTCCCAGAACGGGAACCGCGGGCGTACGGGTCAAGCCCTACACTAGCTTAGTTAACACCACAAGGTTTCCACTAGTGTAACCACCCAGGTGGCTTTACAATACACTTTCTAGGAAACTGAATTCCGATGACAATACCACCAGCAATAAAAATTGCTCGGTGTATTGTTACTGCTGAGCGTTGAATGTATTTTCCGCAATGCTTTGTTTTCTTGGCAGAGTTTACACGACTTTACATAATTTTCAATGTTATTACGCATTCATTTCCAATGATATTTTTCTTGGACTCGCTTTAACATCCTGATACTTTCTAAATGACCGGCAAAGAGAATGTCGTAGTTTTTTTTGTGGAGGATTTTCTTAATTTCCATGAGTGATGGGAATATAATAGTGTTGCGATGGATTGAGACAAGAATGTTAGTGCTATGGAAAAGAAATAGAATTATGTTATATAATTTTATATAGGAGTGAGCTTCAAAAGGATTTTTAAAGTCAGTTATACTTATTGGGATTGCAGGTTGTTGGTTAAGAGAGTTACGTAAGTTTCGTAGGCTTGTGTATATATTTTCATAGCCTGCGTTATCAACGTGGTTGACTTTGGTAAATAGAAAATAAATGGAGCGCCCATTATGAATATGGTTGATGAAATCATTATGGGCGAGTCATTGTCAGTGTACGATTCCAATGGTAAGTCATCGGTCGACTGAGGGACTTGTAGAACGTTGATCGATACCGGGATCGGAAATAAGCCGAGGATTTGGAGGTAGGTCAATATTAGAGTTAGTAATTTCAGGAACCGGTGGATTTAGAAGCAGTGACGTCGGGTCTTGCACAGGATCAGGTAAGTTAA
Organism: Teinopalpus imperialis; assembly: GCA_029286865.1. Taxonomy (NCBI): domain Eukaryota; kingdom Metazoa; phylum Arthropoda; class Insecta; order Lepidoptera; family Papilionidae; genus Teinopalpus; species Teinopalpus imperialis. Next base: position 5,265,712 of record JAGSMU010000038.1, on the reverse strand, counting down.
GGGGGCTAAAATCTACATTACGATCACCATCAAAAGGGCTGATTATCGTGTAGATTCAGAGGGTCGATATTTTTTATGGGGTTTACATGATACCGAGAAAATGCGTCAGCGGCTGCGTTTAGTTTACCTTTTTGGTAGGCTATCTCATATTCATATTCCGAAAGTTTGAGATGCTATAGTTGAAGTTTGCTGCCTGGGTCCTTGGTTTCATGAGCCAGGTCAGTGGTCGAAGATCGGTAATAATATGAAATTTACGGCAGTAAAAATACGGGCGGAAGGTTTAACAACCGTAAAGGACAGAGAGAAGTTCTTTTTCTGAGTGTTATAATTGGTTTCACTTTTATTGAGAGTCCGAGATGCGTAAGCTATTGGCCTCTCGTGCCCTTTTTGTCCTTGGGAAAGATCTGCATCGATTGTGTAGTTAGAAGCGTCACAGGTCATAACAAATGGTTTTAACTTGATTGGGTTTAACACCCTTTTCTGTAATAACATGGCCAAGGTAAGCTACTTCTTGGTGCAGGAATTCGTACTTGTCTAGTTGCAGTTTTAGATTAAATTTTCTAAGGCGATGTGGCTAGCAAGGTCATGTGAGTAGATGACACGTCATCTAGGTACACAAAAAACCGGATGTCTTGGAAGCCAACGAGTGCAGTGTTCATAAGCCGCTGAAATGTCGCGGGCACGTTTCTGAGCCCAAATGGCATACGGGTGAATTTATAATGGCCTTGCGGCACGCTAAAAACTGTTTTGGCTAAAAAATCTTTTTCATGATTAGTGAAATATAGCGTCGAAAAATATTTGCTTTGTCCTAACTGATCTAAAATTTCTGATATCTGTGGGAGGAGATAGCCGTCTCCCACAGTAATGTCATTAATTTTACGGTAAAGGTTGGAAGTGTTTATTACGGATATATTAATTCTTTTATTTTCTTTTACTTTTACTAAGCAATTTGCGATAAGAATATTTTTGAATGATTTTTGATCGAGAACTAACCCTTCTTTAATTTCAGGGTTGGAAACTGAGCACTCAATCATCGTTTCTGATCTAGGAGGAAGCGAATAAACTGGTTCGTGAAATTGTAATGGTATCTGGGTATCACCGATAGTAAGTTTGTTTTTGTTGTAATCAATATTGCAACCGAAATAATTTAGCATGTCTGTTCCGATCATGCCAACAAAAGGACGGTGAATTTTGAATGCAGATATTTGTTGTACCCATAAGACACATTTGTAATTGGAAGTGCCCCAGTGTTTTGGTGGAACCATGGTTACCGGGATCGATACCTTTAAGGTGAATAGGCTTCCTTTACTAATTTGAAAGATTCAGGTAGGCAAGTAGATTTGAGGAGGCTCACCGTTGCACCAGAATCAACTAAAAGGGTAGAATTTATTTCAACAATGGGAAGTAGAATTTTATTAGCGGTGATAATTTGAAAAAATTCAATCTCATTATCGTCTTTAGTTGGCTCAGTGGTTAATATAGGCTCTTTAAAGGAAACCGTTACGCCTGCATAAGATTTTATAAATTTTGTCGAATTAGTAGATTCGGTGGATATAGCAGGGGCAGTGGAATCAGTAATATCAGTGGATTTAGTAGAATCAGTGGAATTAATATGATCAGTGGAATTTGTAGAATCAGTGGATTTAGTAGAATCAGTGGAATTAGTAGGAACAGTGGATTCAAAGGATTTGGTATCGGCTTTCGAACTTAGATTTCCTGTGCGACACCTATCAGGAAATTTTATACATTTAAATTGGTATTCGACTGTGTCATTCGACGCTCAGCAGTCGCCGAGAACGGTCGCCCGGCTCCCCGCCACGATCGTCCCGAGCTACCTGCCCCCGAGCAAGCCACCTGCGCACCCATTGTTCCGAGAACAATACACCGAGCAATTTTTATTGCTGTTGCTATTGTGATCGGAATTTAGTTTCCAAGAAAGCTATTGTAAAGCCATCTGGGTGGTTATACTAGTGGATACCTTGCGGTGTTAACTAAGCTAGTGTAGGGCAAGCCCCGTACGCCCGCGGTTCCCCTTCTGGGAAACGCAAGATAGCGGAAGGAGTCAACGTAAACTCGGCCTTGGGTAGTGCCCTAGCCAAGGTTGACCAACCCGCTAGACTTATAATTGTCTCACGCGTATTTTTAGTTAGCTCTAAGCACACACCCAAGTGCACAAATAAGATTGGCACTTGGACGCACTAGGGCTACACAACTAGGCACACATCCTCCTGCCTATACCCGGCAGGAGGGAAGTAGGCTACTCACCCCGGCACCCCACCGGAGGCCACACATCCCGCGTAATAGTAGTAATATTATTAATAATTTGTGTACAATGGAGAATCCAACAATGGATTTCCTTGTACACTTGGTCAGCTGCCTGAAGAGTAAATACCCCGATGTCTTCGAAGACATTATAAAGAGCAACCCCTACCGGAGGGGCAAAATCACCCTCAAGGTCCTCCTCAGGGCCTCTGCCTCATCGTCCTCCTCGGTCTCCGAAATGGAGCTAGATAGCCCTTCGTCCCCGAGGACCTCCCGCAAGACACCAGCAACTTCACGCTGGTGGAAAGAAACGAAAAAGCGAGCTTCACCCGCCCCGTTGCCGCCACCCAAGGCGAAAAACGGGAAAGCGATGTCCCTCTCCCCGGCCATCGACATCTGTGGCCCAACCCCATGGCACCCCTCTGCAGCCTCACAGCAAGCCCCCGCCGCTCCTCAGCGCGCCACTACTGGCTCCCCAAACTTCGGCTGTCTCACAGCCATCGAACGCCCGCCGCCTGTCTTCATACAGGCACAAGATAAATGGCCGATTGTCGTATCGGCCCTTTCCAATCGCTACAAATATCAAGCGATCCCCACCGCTGTAGGCATTAAACTGCAGCTAGAAACCACGGATGACCATAGAGCGGTCACCCGCTACTTACAAGACAAAGGTGTATTCTTTCACACCTACACCCTGGCAGAAGAGCGCCAACTTAGAGTGGTTATTAAAACCTTCCGCGGGAAATCCCCGCAGACCTCATCAAAGAGGACCTCCAGGCTCAGAATTTACCCGTCCTATCCGTGCATAGGATGTACAGTGGGCATAACAAAAAGCCATTCAACATGGTAATTGTGGCCCTCGAAAGGTCCGAGGCAGGGAAGCAGGTATTTAACCTGAAAACGTGCTGCCACCTTTCTGGGCTCACAATAGAGCGCCCTCATAAAAATGGCCCTCCGGGCCAGTGCCACAAATGCCAGTTATATGGCCACTCTGCTCGCAACTGCTTCGGGAAACCCAGATGCGTAAAGTGCCTGGGTGACCATGGCACCATCGACTGTCCGAGACCCAAGGACAAGGCCCTTTTGGCTGCTTTCGGGCCCCCCGCATGTGTCCTGTGCAACTCAGAGGGACACACAGCCAATTACCTTGGCTGCCCAAAGGCTCCCAAGCCGAAACGCCCGGCACTTAAAGTCGCACCTAAGGTAGCTACACCGATCGCCGCTCCCGCGCCTATTCTCGCTCCTGTTCGTCCTCTACGTCCCGTATGGAAAACTCCTACTGGCGTAGTAACCGTCGCTCAACCGGTTGAGCAGCCCCCTCCATCAGCCGGACGGCCGGTTAACGAAAGCGACCTCGACCTTGTGTGTCGCTTCGCCGCCGTTTTCAACGGCGCCGACGTCTCAGCCCTTGCAAAGCCCTAAGGGACTCCAATGGCAAGCCCGAAATCAGGATTGCTGCCACAATGCGCTACCAACATGTAGTGTCAGCCATCGTCAATTTTCAAGCATAGAGGGCCTTTATAACGGCAGAGTAAAACCGCGTTCCCTTAACGTCGCATTTTTTAACGCGAACGGTATTAATAATCAACACGACGAAATCTTCAATTTTGTTCGCGATCACCAAGTCGACGTGCTCCTAGTGCAAGAGACATTCCTCAAACCGCACACTCGCAATCCCAACATCGCGAATTATAACATCATTAGGAATGATAGAACTTCCGCCGCTAATGGCGGAACTCTCATCTACTATAAAAAGTCCTTGCACTGCGTGCCCGTCGATACGCCAACCCTAACCTTCCTAGAAGCCTCGGTCTGTCACCTAGCCATGACCGGCCACGCCCCCATCACAATCGCGTCCGTCTACCTGCCTTGCAGACGTGACGCACAAGTATTACGAAGCGACTTCGTGGCGCTCCTTTCCCTTGAAAACTCAGTCATTTTGGCAGGAGATTTCAATAGCAAGCACACTCGGTGGAATGCAACTAAAATCAACCCCCGGGGGTTGGCTTTAGACTCGCTAAGCGACGCACTCGACTTCGACGTCGTAGCGCCTACTACGCCTACCCATTTTCCATACATATTGGGTCACGCACCGGACGTGCTTGATATTGCCATCTGTAAGAACATCAATCTCGCCTTCCAAGGCATAGAGGTAATCCATGAGCTCGCTTCCGATCATCGCCCCGTTCTTCTTCGGTTAGGGCCCTCCGCCCCAACCTCACCCTCCACCAAAACCATTGTAGACTGGCACCGATTCAGGAACGCCCTGAGGGAAGCCACATCACCGCACCTAGATGCTATTCCTAGGAACATATCTTCAGTCAACGACACGAACCTCGCAGTTCATGCCCTCACTAGGCACATCCAGACCGTAATTGTGGATTGTTCGAGGCAGGTTCCCTCGGTGGAAGACCACCGATGGACCCTGCCAAACGACATAAAGGACCTAATGAGGCGCAAGAATGCGGCGACTCGTGCCCACGACTTATATCCCACTGAAAGTAACCGGCTGGTGCTACGTACCCTTCAGCGTGAAGTCCGATCACGCATAGCCCAGTATAGGAACGATCGGTGGGATAATCACCTCTCCAACATCGAACCTTCCCATCTCGCATACTGGCGACTTCCCAAATCCCTAAAAGGGGGCACCGCCCAAACAATGCCTCCCTTAGCGCGTCCTAATAAACCACCCGCCTTCTTAGACGAAGAGAAAGCCGAATGTCTGGCTGACAATCTCGAGCTCCAATGCTCACCGAGCACCCTACCGATCGACGCCGCTCACCTTGAAATGGTTAACAGCGAGGTCGACCGGAGGAGTAAGGAACCACCTCGCGATTCCGTCACTCAAGTTACATGCACCGAAGTTGAGTCCATAATTAAAACCTGCGACCACGTAAGGCTCCGGCCCCGACGGTATCACCAACAAGGTGATGAAACCCTACCCATGTCCATTTTACACCTACTGGTGATAATCTACAACGCGGCCATATCCAAAGGCACCTTCCCGAACACCTGGAAGGAAGCCGATGTCATAGGGATTCTCAAGCCCTCAAAACATCCAACCGATCCATCAGCCTATCGACCCATAAGCCTACTCAAAGTCTTGGGTAAGGTATATGAAAGGCTCATCCTCACCCGCCTCAAGGACTTCATGCTGTCCCGAGGGCTGCCAATCAATGAGCAGTTCGGGTTTCGCACCCAACACTCATGCACACATCAAGTGCACCGCATCACGGAGCACATCCTCAGTAAATTTCTTCAGGGCTACCAAACTGGGGCACTTTTTCTCGACGTGGCGAAAGCTTTCGACAAGGTCTGGCACAACGGGCTCATATACAAACTTTATGAGCTCGGTGTGCCAGATCGACTCGTACTTATCATAGGAGATTTTCTCCGAAATCGAACCTTTCGTTACCGCGTCGAGGGAACGCGCTCCGAGGTTCACCCCATTTGTGCTGGAGTACCACAAGGCTCTGTCCTAGGTCCTACTTTATACACACTCTACACCAACGACATACCGCGCACTCGCGGTGTAGAGCTAGCCCTTTTCGCCGATGACACCGGCCTCTACGTGTCTGGATTTAAACCAGACGCTATTTGTAAACGCCTCCAATCTGCAGCCAATACCTTAGGGAAATGGTTTCGGAAATGGAGGATCGAGGTTAACACCAGCAAAAGTGCAGCCATGTAATTCTCACGGCGCAACAAATCGCCGAATCTCCCAACTATAGAGTAATTTGATCGTCAAATCCCAAATCCAAAAGACAGTCAAATACTTAGGCGTCATATTAGATGAAATACTCACCTTCCGTCAGCATTTGAACCACGTACGGAATCGAGCAGCGTTCGTTCTAGGTTGTTTGCATCTGTTACTCAATAAAAATTGCAAAATGTCCCTGCGTAATAAAATTACACTATAAAAAGCGTGCACCCGACCCATAAGCCCCGTCTTTGCGCATGCCTACCCGCGTCACATTCATCGACTTCAAGTAATACAAAATCGTTTCATGCGCAAGGCCACCGCTGCGCCGTGGTTCTTGTTTAACGAAAATCTACACATAGATCTTGAGCTGCCGACCATAGCTCAGTACCTGAAGCAGGCTTCTCGCCGATATTTCGACTCTGCCGTCACACACCGAAACCCTTTGATTGCAAGTGCCGCCACTTACAATCCCATCGCGAATCACAGATTTACCCGCGTCCGTAGGAGACCGAGGCACGCCCTCGACGACCCTGACGACGCAACCACCAGGGCCCAAGCCCTTCATAAAACACAACACACAAACATTGCACCCTCATATCGCCCCGCCGACGGCGAGGGCGTCGCAAACAAAGTTATTCGCGATACCGCCATGTCACTGGCCGGTTCTCTCCAGTCCATACAGATAGAAGCGTTGCTGGAGTTTCTTGCGCCACTTCTTCTCCAGCGCCCACGCATTCTGAAGTGGTGGTACAGGTAGTTAATAATAATAGTGATATTAATTAAGATAATCCTCTGTCAGAAGCAACTGACCGAGCCGAGGTTTGGCCCTCTTGGGCACCCTCGAGTCAGACGCTCTCGCGAAACAGGGTAACGGTCCAGCCGAGGCTCCTCTCGGGAGCCCTTGCGCTGGTTACCCATATATAGAGGTCTCGACTGAGAGCCATAAGCGCTCGGTCACCTCTCAACCCGGTGAAACTGTAAAGCCCTGGGGCTAACAGCGGCCATCAGCCCGAAAAAAAAAAAAAAAAAAAGATGGACTGTGTCATATCCATCTTGGACATACTCATAGGTAGCGTCTGTATTGTCATGAGTCACGTTATGGACAGGGTGTAGAAATTATTATTATTAGGAGGAACACTGCCTTTTCTAAAGTTAGGATTACGGCGACTATCATTGTACAGTTATCGATAGTGTGGCCACTGTGTTTGCAGTATCTACACACAGGGGCTTGTGAGTTAAAAGGTTGGCCTTGACCTTGAGGTCTTGTGAAATAGGATTGGTCTTGAGGCCTAGCAGGAGTTGTCTGTCTTTGTGGTCGGGAGAGCGGGGAATTAAAATTCGGGCTGTATGAGGCACTTGACTGGTTGTGAGAAAATGTGTTATTCCTGTACGTAATACCTAAGATTTTTTCTTCACTCGCGGCGAAATTTATGGCCTCATTCAGCGTGGACGGGTCACGATACCTTACTATCTTAGCTAACCTAGGGTTGAGTCCCATCATAAATCGGTTCAGCAATCTTGCATTGTGGCTACTCGGCCGGATAACTCATCCTTCTTTTTTTTTAGCTAGTTGTATAGTAATATTTATTTCCGTCAGCAACTTCGACAAACAAGATTCTATTCTTAAAGAATATTGGCTAACGTTTTCGTTGGGGTGTTGCTTACAGGTTTGTAAGTCGGCTAACAAATGGGCATAATGCTTCCCATGACCAAACTGCGTTTTCAAGAAGTCTTCGAGCTGTGACCATTTTGTAAAATCTTTTATGGCACACATTGATTCCGCTTTGCCTGTCAATCTACTCAAAATATATTAAAAAAGTATGTCCTGTTGAGCGACTGTTGCTAAATTAATCTCATTTCGGCAATTATTTAAAAACGGAATTAGGATGTCCCTGGAACCGTCGAAAGTTCCAATAAATTTAATCAAAACATTTAAATCTATTTCAGACATTTTCACTTGTAATTCTACACTTTTCTCTTCTTTTGGTTTTGTCATATATTAGATAAACTTCAACTCACTTGACGCAACAAAATAAAGTTGTTAAAATGTAATGGCAAGTTTAAAACTCAATAATTAAAATGGTCTTATAAAGTTACAGTGACTCGGATGCGAGACGGCGTTATCAGTTCCTAGTAAGTGATGCGTAGGCGATGAGCGACCGCACGACGTGTTATAACTACGAATAGAATTATAATTTAAAGTATGACTGTATGAGTTAATTTTGTTAATATTTTTATTCATTATTAACCCTGTGAAATATGCACAAAATATGATTTAAACTGGCGTAAAACCGAGGCGTACCGAGGATTTTCCCGGGTTTTTCTCTTACAGTCTCAAAAGTAGAGATGTTACCGTAGATATGCCTTGTAAAAATACTTCAAGTAAAATAAATTTATTGAAAAATAATTACATTACAAAACCAGATGAAGTTCTCGCCAATAACTTCATTGCATGTGTATACAATACAAAATCGTGACACTTTCGTTGACGTTTGAATTAAACTTTTCTTATAGGTACATTGTCGAAAAATAAGTCCAGGGGTTATTCATTAATTTTGACCTATACATAATCTATATCTATATAAAAATATTACGTGTCACGTTGTTTGTCCGCGATGAACTCCGCAACTACTAAAAATTAGCACATTGTGTGCAGTTTGATTCAAATTGAGAGATAGGATAGTCTATATCTCAATTTATAATTGCAATATTTTTTTTTGCAAATGATTTGTTTATTATATGACTTATCTGTGAGTTCCATAAGATTCTAATAAATGGCAATGTAAGATAATTTATTAACTGGATTGATCCAATAGATGGCATTACTTTAATATTCCAATGGTTTCACATACGCTACAATTTATTTCACGTTACACGCGTGTTTAAAATTTACTTACACACTAGCAGACCCGGTCACGTGTAGTTGTGGCTAAGGTATACATTAAATTATATTATAGTGAACTATTCAATATAGTGAAATTATTATTTATTTTTTAATTTTTGGAGCTTTATTGTTTTATTTAAAACCCTTTAATTAAAATGAATAATACGTGTAAGTATTGTCTATGAGCGGCCAGCTGACCGCGCGACCCCGTGAACGTAATATATTAAATATTAGTTATACATATGTTCCCATGGCATAAATAATAAAAGCGTGGGATCCATCCCAAGAGTATTTAAAATTGTAAAATAATTCCAGGTAAAAAGCATTAGGATATTTTGAATTGTTAGGTTTATATAGAATTTAGAATTTATTTTTTTATAGAAGGAAGGGAGCAAACGAGCGGCGGGAACACCGAGGTACTCATCAACGCCCATGGACAACCGCAACGCCAGAGGAATTGCGAGAATTCAAAGTTACTATATGAAGGCAATATTGTAGGCACAGGAATACTCACCCTACCTATAAATTGTGTTGCTTATAGCAACGAAATAAAACTATTTCGAAAATTGTATACAAAAATAAATTTTAATGTTGTATTAGCAGCATTTTATATTATAAATGACTTCTGCTGTGAGGTCGAGACTGTTAAATCCAAGCTTTGACCTCATTGCTACCCTAACCTAAAGAAATTATAAACACAGATTTAATATCACTAGTCTGATAACAATATAAGTTAAAGCCTTCATCAATTTATAAATGAGCCGCATATTGTGAAATATAATAATTATTATAGTCTCTCCATATTCATTATAACCCTTGTTGTGATTTTTTACATTTCCTTTAAACTCCATTTGCCAAACATTTCTATGCTAAATATGTTACGATGCAATGTAATGAATCATAATAACGACAAAGAAACAGATATACAATATAACGATATTGATCCTATTCCACCCCCTAGCATAAGGGTGAATATATAATATTTACTCTACATACAACCCTAATTAATTATATTAATTTTATAATAATTTGTAATCCATTTTGTTTATTTGTGCTTCTATCTTGTTATTACTTATAATTCTATCATGTTCACTTTTATTTTGTTTAAATTAAGTTTCTATTTTCATATTTATTCTTGCTAAACAATAAATGTCATAAAATTTATTCACATTGGGGGGAGGTGTTGGTGTTATATATATATATTATGTATAGGATAGGTCTGATGCATCCCGCGCATTGTAAGAGGGCTGTGTCAGCACATTTGTAGTTCTAAGCTTATCGTACCTAGGCCAGATGGCAGTCAGTTGGTCATCCTCCTCCGAGTCGCAATCAATTCCATATTTTTCTATTTCAACCTAACTGTAAATATAAAGTGTCAAGTGAAAAGTATTTTTTGTTAAAATGGATCTCGCGCGGATCCGTATAACAGAATGATGAAGCCAGAGATCTGATGAAGGTGCTAAGTGGACCAATTTTGGTAAGCAGAACTGGCGCTGTGGGATGAACCAAACGTATCGTAAGGCGCCTAAACAACTCTCATCTTCCTAGCCGTAAGGTCGCGTCTGTTTCGTTTCGTGCGCAATACGCCTGTACGACCGCCGTCAGCTCAGAACTGGCACGGACAAGGGGAAGAAGAAAGTGGTGGAAGTGCCAGCCATTCTAATACCATCCAGTACGCGGACTCACCTCGCGGTGCTAGTCAACGGCTGCCCGAAGACTGTTTGTGGCGCAGCTGATCACAACTGATGCGGGAGGAGGAGATGTGCCTAAAGTAGTATGCTCTGATAGCTGCGATATACGGTCTCGCTGGCACCTCCTAAGAACTGCGAGGCAAAGCGAAATTTCCACCGCTTTTACCCTCGAGTGGCGGTCAGGCTTGTGACAAGGTTTGCTGGATTCATCCGGTATGCGCAGCGTTCTCCATCGAATGTAACCTGGGCGTTAGTTCGGGGTGAGATTTCTCGAACAGCCCCAATGGGCGGACACTTGTGTCTGCCAAGTCGAGTCGTTTTATTCGGTTGGGGCCTTGCAAAAACGACAGGCGTTCCCGGCAGCTGAGCTTGCTACTCAGCTGCCTTTGGGTTTAACGAGCAACGGACCAAACCTTAAGGGATGGCCGCCCCGACCTCCCACAGGAGTCGGGGAGCTCGGTCCCAACTTCGGCCACTCTGCCCGGAGCTCAGGCTCTGGGTCGGGTCGGCTCTGATTGGACGTGTCCGGTGTGTGAGCGACAGTTCACCACCAAAACTGGTCCACAAACGTCGGGCCCACCCCCAAGTAGCAAATGCAGAGGCAGCTCCTCAAATGGTGAAGCGCAGGTGGCGCGACGAGGAGTTGGCGTTGATGGCGCGCACAGAGGCACAGTTAGTCGAGGAGACGGGCGGTTGCGGGAACGCCGATCTATTGGGACGCCTGACGGGGTTCGAGCAGACCTTGGAGGCTGTCAAGGGGAAAAGGCGCTGCGCGGCGTACAAGGAGTTGGTATTATTATTCACTTTTTTGACGGCGACGGCGACGAAGTAAGGGACAAATCCGATTAACAAATCGGAAAACTTATCTAATAGTTTAACGCAGAAATTGCTCCCAGCGATAAGAGAATAGTACTGCTTATAGCAGTACGTTTGTCCGAAGCGATCATTTACATTCGAACAGCCAAGCTGGACGTACTAGTAGCAGAACTGTTAGAATCGGTGATTACGAAGAATAATGGAAAGCAAGTCCCCCTACGTGGTTTGCGAGGACGAGTGCGGGGCACAATCTCCGCGGCGCGACAGTCAAGAATCGGAAGCTTCTTTGAGCGCACACGAAAACGGGGAAGAAATTGCAAGCCATATGAACAACGAGGACACCATGGCGAATACTCGGAGTGTTCTAAACTTGCCAATGGAGAAAAAAATAACAAAAAAAGTAGCAGTAAAAGGAAAAGGACTAGGGAAGGTGAGCATTCTGAAAATGAAGAAAGTGATTCAGATGATGAGTATCTTCAAATGGTTGAAGGATTATTGGGACGTGGACACTATGATGATTTTGATGGGAAAATTCATCACCGCCATAAAAAAGCACGTATTGGAAACGAGCAACAGCAACCTCGGGAAGCTAGTCCGCCCGGTGAATCAAATAATGAAGAACTTCATAATGGATATGGACAAGCAAGGCAAGAATTTAAAAAAAAATCTCTTGGGACATCTTCGAGGAGTGGGCCTTAAATCAAGGATTGTCCACGATGTATGGGAACGCCCAGTCGATGGGTTGGGATCAAGATTTCAACGACATATTATTCAACCTATACGGGCAAGTTTATTTGAAAGGAAATGAGGAAATGGAGGCAGCGTACGAAGACGAGGAGGAGGAGGACGAGGAAGAGGATTGTTATACATTACGGAACACAACGACCACATCCATGTCATCCACGATTGCGCGTACGGGGGAGGATCGTGCCGATGTCGTTTTATGAGGTACTTCCAAGAATACACAACGGTCGATAAAGAAGACAGTGAGTTTCAATCAACACAATCGAAAAAAGCCACGACATTGAAATCGAAGACGAAAACCAATAACTTGACGTTGGACTCGGTGAAGCGTCGCAAACGAGTAGCACCTCAGGATTCAGACGAGGAAGAGGATCAGGAACTAATATTGCCGACTCCGAAGAAAAGACGTCAACCGAGCACGGAAACAGAGGAGGAGAGCAATCATAGCGGGAGCAACTCCGATGCCTTAGACGATATGCTCGACGGAGTGGTCCAGCAATGTTTACGCCGGACCACTGGGTCCATACCACAGAATATATGTTTAAAGCACCAAGAAAGCCTTATTACCGTGAAATCGCGGGGAGAACGTGGTACGAACGTGGTGAAATTAGAGATATATCCTTACGCCGACTGTTTGAGAAAGCCGAAGACAGAATGGTGGAAGACAGCACTCTGCAGGAGCACATTCCTAACATATTCAGACGACTCGCGATTGGTGGAGTAAGGTACAAGCGTCGAGCTACAGGCTTCCCGTAGTGCCAACACCCTTATCATACATCGGAACGTTCCTGCACTGCCCGAATCTGAGACGGCTGTGTCGGAAAGCCAGTCTCTGCCAGCAAATCATGCTCAACTTGTCGCCTATGATCCAACGAGCGTTGTGGGTCTCCCAGTAGATACATGTGCACCTCAAGTCGTCGCGAACCTACTTACTACTAACTAACTACTAGGAGAGCGCGACATGACCTGTGTGCCAGGAGCGACTCGGAACGACACCGCATTGGCCGGAATGTCGAGCCGCAAACGGAGAAGAGAAGAGTACGCTAGGGTACAGGAGCTCTTACGGAAGTGTCGCGGTCGAGCAGCAGTCGAAACTATAGACGGCGTCCACAGGCACGTCCGGTACTATATCGAAGAACTGGAAACCACGACCAGTTCTAGAGAAAGTTGCCGACGCCCCAGGGCCTAGACCGGAAGCTCTTCGCGCTTCTTCTCTCGGAAGGTGTAAAGGTTCACGGGGGCGGGCGTGACTATTCTCGGCTGTGGATGCCTTTTACCTCGGAAGAGGTTAAGGCATACGGTGATAGCTTCGACTGGCCGACAGCGCCCTATTGATTGGCGCCAAGTTCCCGTACGCCTAAAAACGGAAATATTTAACTCTTGGTTGATGCCAGAGCCCAATGCCGAACGATCTTCGTGCCGAAGAAGGACGACCCTCTTGGGCCGGGCAATTATCACCCGATTTCGATCGCGTCGATACCGCTTAGGCACATGCACACGGTTCTGGCAAGAAGACTTGCTAGAAGGATTGCTGCCCCGTGATTGGTGTCTCCTATAACAGTTCGCTGTTGCGCTGGGCCGACAAGCGATCTAGAAAAATCATCAAGGTGGTCACCGGTTATGGGCCTCAGATCCGTCGCCTGTCACGGCGAGAAAAGCTGTGGAGCTCAGTGAAAGGATTCTAATTACGCGAGTCGGCCCACGTCCACGAAGTGGATTCATTCACACCATCCAGCAGTGATGGCGGATCCACGGTGGTCGGATCGAGCGCCATGACGGAGTCGTGAAGTTAGTAGCGGAAGCGATGACCTCAAATCAATGGTCAGTGTCAGTGTTGATTCAGTCGTGGGTGCAATCCTTCAAAGGCCTTACAAAATCCGACATAATGGCCTTAAAGGGGAACTTGAGTGCGATAGTGACCGGCCAGGTTATCTCGTGCCAGCGACCTCTCCACGTTGCGCTTCGTGAGAAACGTAGTAAGTACGGGTCTCACGTTTAGCTTGTTGAGAAGGTGGCGGGTATACTAAGACTACCGGGTAGGGACAGAATCCGCACTACCGCATGCACGATCTCCTAGGGCGTCTGGAGTTACTCCTCCAATAAGGAGTTGAAGAGACTACTCTGGTTAAACGAGAGTTGGTTCAGATTTATAGCACGTTTCGTGCTACGTGGGTTGCACATGAACTGGACGCGATTCAGTCGCATGGCGGCTGCCAGGGCAGGGTGTTGGAATGAGTGGTCGAAGACCCTGTAGAGGGGTGCTGCCGATCCCACGGTACTAGCGGCCAAGTGCTTTAAGCTTACTTAGTCCACGTTACCCTGACCTACCATCAATAGGTAAAATGCCGATCCCCCACGCCTCAATGCACGAGCGACATGGACTAGTGGAGTCTTACGTGGGTATCCATGATGATTATAGGTCACGTCGCTAGGACCATGGTATGATGTTGGGCTTAAATAGCCAAATGTCTCGTCATTTAATTAGTGACGCGCATGAATAGATTTAAGAGATTTCCACTCTACTCTTGGGTGCCAATGAGTTCCTTAGCTCATGGGAATTTGTGTCACGCCATAACCTTGAGAGCGTTAACGTTAATGGTTGAGAGTGCCAGCGGCTTTGTCGCCATCCAATACACGGACTCACGGGGGTTTTGTATCTCCGAAGGGACTGCTGGACAATCTAGATCCAACTTCTATTCGAAGCCTGTTCGTTTTGCAGCTGCTAACGAACGATACGGGAGTCGGAGACGTGTATATATTAGTATGCTCTGTTAGCATCTGCCCCAGAGCTACGGTCCCACTGCCACTCGGTAAGTACTTTCAGGCAAAACGCATTTTCTAGTACCCTCAAGTGGCGGCGGTCAGACTTGTGATTCAAAAGTGATCGGCGTACCTGACGGCTGGGTTTGCTACGCAGCCGCCACCGTGACATCCGAGTTCGGCCGCTCACTGGCGAATACAATTTACGGTAGAGATATTGGTAAGTACGACATCATTGAATAAGTTTATTTGTCGGCACGACCTGCGGACCGGCCGACGGAACAACGGAAACGTTTGTGATTGTGCTATAAATGGACCGTGTGCTGTATGCTTAACCTAAATCTTTCTTCGAGAGCTTAATATGTTCGGATTTATTGAGCCTATAACTATAAAAAATATATTCATGTTTCTATACCATTAGCTTAAACTAATCAATTATCGATAGATATTCGCTCCTCTTCGTCACTGTTCGCCGGAACTGTACTTTACAGAACTAAGTATCGCAAGAACATGGCGTCTGGACGCTCGAACGTTCTCGCTTATCTTGGTCTTGTTGTTTTCACACGTGCTTCACTGTAAAAAATATATTCATGTTTCTATACCATTAGCTTAAACTAATCAATTATCGATAGATATTCGCTCCTCTTCGTCACTGTTCGCCGGAACTGTACTTTACAGAACTAAGTATCGCAAGAACATGGCGTCTGGACGCTCGAACGTTCTCGCTTATCTTGGTCTTGTTGTTTTCACACGTGCTTCACTGTAAAAAAAATATATTATTATACTTTAAGTTTTTACTGGCAACCCTTGAAAATAGTAGTTGGCAACATTGGCTCATGTCAACATTTTAGTTTATAGATTATAAATCTAATAAATACAAAATATATAAATATAACATACACATACATTCAAATAATTGTAAAACAAAATATCAATGAAAAGAAGCAATACATTGTAAGTGTATCAGAATTCTATTTAATAACAATAACAATGGCTAAGGTGTATGTATATGACCTTAAACCAGCAGACAGATCTGTCTACTGTTCAACTCACCACTTGGAGGCAAACACTATGGCACCCCTTGTGTCGGGGGTGGCAGTTAAAGCATAAAAACATTGCTTGTGTAAAAGTTTTGTTTAAAAATCAACTTTCGCTATCGCTAAGACGAGTGCGAACCCTAACCAGAAAAGGGATAAAGAGTAGAAAGAGACAAATCATTAAAAATATCGAAGATTATTATCAAATCTAAAGTTTCTACATTGTGGCTAGGATAATATATACAATGTTCTCCTAATCAGCTACGAGCACATCGATACCTTTTACTTGTTACCAGATAACATCGTTAATTGCAATTTTAAATGCTGATGTGGTCCATGTGCTCGGAGGCGATGGAAACCATCAAAATCCTACCTCAGCCTTCATTACTCATATTTGAAATGTGTTTCTTTATATACTCTGCCATATAACTGCTTTACCATTTTTGACAACAACTTCCAGTAAATACTTTCGCTAATGATCAGACTTTTATCGATGAATATGCACAAAATGACACAACAGCTCTAAGTTCAAATATACTATAATGAAGTGGTGACAGGAATATTTACTGTCATATCAATATTTTAAGGGAAAACCTTGTAGTTTTGTCATGTGCCCACAACAAAGCAATTTCGCAATTCCTAATATAAGGCGTAGACCGACCCCGGACGAGCCGACTAATTTATGCCGCCCCTAGAAACAAACTGCAGCAAAGCTCTACCATCGTTAACTAATTATTTAATTTCCGAACAAACTGCAGCAAAGCTCTACCATCGTTAACTAATTATTTAATTTCCGAACAAACTGCAGCAAAGCTCTACCATCGTTAACTAATTATTTAATTTCCGAACAAACTGCAGCAAAGCTCTACCATCGTTAACTAATTATTTAATTTCCGAACAGACTGCAGCAAAGCTCTACCATCGTTAACTAATTATTTAATTTCCGAACAAACTGCAGCAAAGCTCTACCATCGTTAACTAATTATTTAATTTCCGAACAGACTGCAGCAAAGCTCTACCATCGTTAACTAATTATTTAATTTCCGAACAAACTGCAGCAAAGCTCTACCATCGTTAACTAATTATTTAATTTCCGAGTGACAAAGAACTAGACATTGTAAAATAAACATAATTAATAATGAAATTCGTGCCTAATTTGATTTCCTTTGAATTCTCGCTATAATGACATTCTTTAACACAGAAAATGTTACATATACACAGGTTAATTTATATAAATTGAATTTTAATGAACCACCATTATTTGAAATATATGTACCGTTCGCAAGACATTACTTTAGAATGTGCTGGATACTAAGTAAGGGGAGAAGGCATCTGCATCTAGGATGAATGTGAGACTTACGGGAAACACCATCAGGTGAACTGTGTTTGTTTGTTACCCTCAAAGAAAATTTGTCATAAGAATTAAATTTTTTGTCACAATATAGATATAAGATAATGCGTGGCAGAATCCTAAAATCAGAAATCCTAAACAGATATTTTTTCTGTGCATTTGCTAATCTCCACAATGGCTGGAACAAAATTTGAGGTTTTCAGTGATATATTAAGTTAAGGTTGTTCTAACCTATAATGTTGGTGTCCTTTAAATATGTCAATTTCATTTTATTTAGCAGTAAGCGATCAATCATGTTTGATCCTCGGTGCAGTTACCAATTAAATTCTTATCCGCCATGTGCTGACTTGCCACGTGCTCGGCAGTGAAGGGAAACATCGTAAGGAAATGAGCATGTCTAAAAAATAAATAAAAAAAATATACAGATCCGCCAATTGTAGTAGGGCCGAATGGTGGATTATGCTCCAACACTCTCACTAGAGAATTAATGTTTATGGGTTTTTACTTCACTTTTCATGCATTCTGACCTTTCTTGTATGTATAATATGTAATCGACGCCCGCATGGTATAAGTGACTGCTGCATCTTGGCTCCTGAGTTTGAATCCCACTCAAAGAATTATATTACTATATCACTATTTTGTTGACTCGGCTTCGGAACCTTCCTGCGTTCTTACTGCGCATGCGTACAAGGAAAGGGGATGACGAGTGAGTACCTCCGTGTTTGCGCGTCTGATTTCGGCACTATATACTTGTAGAACTATATACATATACTATCTGATTATTATATTTTATATAATAACCAGAATTTATATATATTACATATATAAAACGATGAAGAGAATGAAGGTGGTAACAAGTTAGTTTCAGAAACCTGAACATCCAAAGTCACACAGACTACAGATTTACTAACGGGAATCAATTTTCCATTGTAATAAATGAGAATGAGTGTGGAATGTCCATAGTCAACCCTGGCAAGTATCCTGGGATATGTATCATATTTATTACGTGTTTTGATATTTTATTTATATTTATATAGTCTCTTGTTTTGTTTTCCTCTAATTATTGTGTAATTATCAAGGTTGCAGCCATCCTCATTTGTTCTTATAGATTCTGTCCATCCAACCTTTACCTTAACATGATCCCTCGCCCTAAGCCCTAATCTGGGGTTTCCATATGCAGCATATAATGAGCACCCCACTCTTCGTCTTCTTATGGTTGAAGTATAGTTATGGCTTTCTCTATGATTGTATCACCTGAAAAGGATAAAATAAACTCTTTATAATGATGAGAAACAAGTACAAAGCACCTGGTGTTAAGCAATGTCTGCAGCCCAACAACACACACCTATGCTGATGCATGAGGGTTAGGATGGAATGCTTTTTGACCAGTACTTTGGTCCCCCGTCCCCTAAATACAAGTAACATATAACCATACAAATAGCAGCTTTACATTGGTATTTTACACTGGCATTCTGGGAGTGTATTATCCATACATTCATTATTGTTAACTTACAACTGTTAGATCATGTCTAGCATTATTACTTATATCACCAGAGTTATTAAAAAGGATCATAAATAAATGTACTCATAAATTGTATACTAAAGACCTCTGAGAGGCAAGGCCTGTGCCATAGAATATAACCACTTTTAATTAAAGATTCAAACTTGGAAATTGTAAAATAACTTTTATCCCAATTGATAATATCATATATTTATAAATATAAATTTATATATTTCATTTAATCTTAAAGGACACAAGAGGGAACAATTACCCTCTTATCTCTGAGCTTAGCCCTGAGATGTACACTATTACTTACAATATGATGAGGATGTCATGATAGTTGGTAAGTTATAGTAAAATTTAAAAGGAATATGAACTAACCTTGTTACTCTTATTACTGTATTATGTGAAGTACACATCTTTCAATTGATTTCTTGTAACAAGGTACAACTTTCTACCAGCTGTTATGGAATGAATACCAAATCAACTTGATTCATAACTGTTGTTCCATACTCAATGTATACCCTGAGAATGGAGGATCACATCACATCCTGGAAAGAAATATTGCAAATGAAAATGGCGGAATTTTTGTGTGAAATAAGTTATAAAAAAATATGTTTTGGTAGATTTAAATCACATCAAAATATTCTATTATATTTATTACAAGACAATGTAGTAATGAATGACATAAACATTAAAAAAACAGAAGCACTCACTCATCATCCTGTGACTTAGGCGAATATAAAAAAAAAAATCTTGCATGCATAATCAGCAGTATAACACATCATCACATCCTAAGCTGCTCACAAGCTCCATGACTGTTTCCAGTTCTTCAGGTTAAGTCCATATAGAACACATACAGTATACAAAGGCATGTAGTAAATCTATCTTCACCTGTAATGGTCACAAAAAGACATAAAGAAAAAGAATTCCCCCTACTTTAAAGGGTCATCACACAATTAATCAAATTTAATAGATTGAACTATTGGGCATGTCATGTACTGTATAACATAATATATAAATTTATAACCATAATGTAGAAAGATTACAGAGCTGAGTTTCCTTGTGGTGGGCGTTTACACGACTTCGCAGGTTCCCTATTATATATATATAACAAAATAATGTGGGATAGAGTACTATTAACATAGATGTGTACTTACGTGATAACCAGACTACCACTTACGTGATGACCAACTATTATTCTAATGTTAAGTATAAACCGTGGAGAATCAAATTATATACAAATAAATTGAAGCCGAGCCGGACTAAAAGTTGCCAATAAATAAAAGGGCCACCTTATAATAAACAATTAAAAACCCTATATCATAAAAAGCTGTAATTTTTACATTAGGTAATTATGAAAACTTATCGTATATTAAATTTTCGGACTACAAATATTTTATTTCGACTACTGTCGTTCTGTCATTTATAGACTTCAATGTCGATTCAAACTTTTTTTTAATGTTGCCAACTGCAAAATGAGAGATGTATAACGGCGAATTGTGTTAATTTTCACACAAAATGTTATTTTAATCTATTCTGTGTACGATTTATATAGCTATAATTATAATGGGGGCAACCATTTGAAATTTATTGTTTGGGATCATTACTTGGTTCACTTTAGATGAAATATCTAAGCAGATGAACGCTTTTGTTTAGTAGTTAGTTATTTAACATATCGAGAGTGCCAACAGAACATACAGTTCAAACCTGAGGTTGTGGCTCCTGAGGACTCAGATTGAATGAAAGCCACACCACCAATAATAAGGCCACCAGTTTCTTTCCTCGGTCCAACGAATGTTCGAGCTATAGCTAGATTATAGTTGCGGCAATACCGTACTACATAAAAAAACGTTATAATTAAAGTACATTTATTTTCCACAAATAACGACTATAAATATTCAAATATAATAAAAGTATAAATATAGGACTATAATATGCCAATATACATATTATGATATACAAATATAATATAATTAACCAGATAGAACTCAATAATTTTGAGACGAGGGTAGGTAGATAAGTAAATATTTTACTGAATCATCGTTCATACATTAAATATTAAAATAATGAATACTCACAAACTTTGAAAGCTGTTCTTTGTGTCGTATGATGAAATCGAATCTTCAATAACAAGGAAAACGACCATATCACCCAAGTTATGAGCCGGGTGAGTAGGGCCGAGCCACGTGCTATAACTGCCCCAAATCGTGTGCTTCAAATTCCTTTATTATGCACCATATTACAGTTTACTAATGGAAGGATCACATAATTATGTTCGAAATGAAGACTTAGAGTGTATTGACTAATTTACGATGTAATAAACCGAAATGGAGAACATCTTACCGGCGCCAGAAACAAGTAGGAAATGAACGAAATTAAAACTTGCCAGAGCACAGAAAATAAAGTTAATATATTTTTTTGTTGCCATTAAAATACTACTTAACTAATTATCTATAAGAATCGTAATACATATTATGCTTCCTTTTCTTAGAAAAATGGTATAAACAAACAAAACAAATAAAAACTATTTTGAAATTTGTATTTAGAGAGTATGACGTTGATGAAGAATGCTGCAGTAACCGATAAGTAGAATATAAAATCCGTTTTTTAATATTAATTACATAAATTGGTTTCTTTTGGACTAAATCAGGAGATATTGTCGTAAAGCCACTTTGCAGATATAAACTAACTGTAACACGGATTGGTCTGAAGGGTAATGATTAGGAAGATGTTGTTACAAAATATCACATACAGAAATATTCACACGGAAGACATTTTAAAGCAAAGGCCAACGATACTACGAGGGATAATAATAATTATTATTATTAATTTGTCATTATACAAGGTATTAATTATAAAGCATTACATCAAAAAAATATTCAAATATTAAATGTCAGATATGTGAAGTCATTACAATATCATTCGTTACTTACGTACAAAATGATCATTGTTAATGTATTATAATTATATTAAAAAAAAACAAAATACGGTATACAATTCTAGATAGATCGAATGCGTAGATCAATTGCTTATTCGCAATTTAGTTAAAGAGCTAACCACTCTATAAAAAAAATTATAATCCCTCTCAAGTTCATTGGCTAATACATTTTAAAACATAAATTGAAGAAAAAGCTTAAGAATTCAGAGGCGCTTTGATGTAGCTAATGCGCGGTAGACTAAGTCTGGTACGAAGGTTAAATATTCAAGCTGTATACACTGGGAACGTCAGACAGACTCGTTAACATTGTATGGGAGTACTTGTCCAACCGTTGATTTCGTTACAGCGTGGTAGGCACCCTCTCACCCTCGTCCTCTCAAGGCATCACAGTTGGAGTCCCTCAAGACTCTTCCTCCTCTCCTCCACTGCTTCCTCCCCCCCACACACTCTTTTCTCATAAGTGACATACCCCGAACCAAAGGTATCGAACTGGCACAGTTCATCGACGACACTACTCTCTACATCGAAAACGGGGGTCTTCTGTTGCTTTGTTCAGGTATCCAGTCCTCAGCCAACGCACTAGGCGATTCGATTAGGAAGTGCAAGGAGAACCGCAACGGAAAAATTGGCCTAGATCAATTATTCCAACTAGAGGTACTATACTAGACCTTGACGTAAACCTCAACCGTGACCTCACCGCCTAACCGCTTATTTATAAAATAACTATGGCGTTAGCACACACCGCAGATTCGCTTATAGCGCCTTCAAACAATACATAATCAAGTATCTCCACAAATCAAGTGGCAATCCATGATGTGTAAGAAACCGCGACCTAAACGGTCTTCTATCTAAAATCATTTCTAAGAAACATCCCCCGAATATTTCAATAAGATTATGGATTATCCAACCCCTTGGTGATTTTATCGGCATTTATCTACACCCCTGCCAAGGATACCCCTCCGTGCAAGCCTCTGTGAAGCGGTGTTGCAGCAGTCTTCGTGCCAGCATCATCTATGTCTCCCTACTCAGCGGGCCATCTGCTCACGGGTCGGTATCGGTAAAACAGTAAAGGTCACTGTACCAATAGCAATTCAAACGTATAAACGTACATGGGCGGCTTAAACTGAAAAGGGCAGTGTCAGTGACAGCCACGTAGAAGTTTAGGGTTGAAAATGTATCTGCTTGTTGATTCCTTAAAATATAAAGCAGTTTATCATATATATCCCCAAATTAAAAATAAATAAAATTAATAAGAATAATTTAATCAATATATCTATACATTAAATAATTATCGATAAATTTGAAAAAACAATAGTATTAAACATTCAGCCTTAATAGGTGAACAGCGTAGTACTTCAAAAGAAGTAAACATGGCGGCTATAAGGCAAAAGGCATTGATACGCCAAAACAACTACTGTCAAGAGATAAACCAGTTTGTGGAAATAAAACTAATGTTATATTTCCGGAACACATGACAATTTATTTTTCTTACCGAAACACTAAATATCATTCACAACAAAACTCTAAATCGTGATCTCATTTCGATCATAGCTCTTCTTAATAACGATTTGTTGAAACTTTATTTTCAATTAAAGTTCAAGTTGTTGACACATTAGTCAACTGCAATATGGTACAAAGTAAATATTTATGTATAATATTTATTATCCCGCTACAAATAAGTACTTATGCGCTATATAAATTTATTTCTTGGCTATCTTCTCTTTCAGATTTTTAAATAATGGTCTTTATTACGTTTGATTGGATGACGTTACTATATTTTTCACTTTGTAAATAATAGAAATACTTTATTACTATTATTACCATGTTTATAATTTCATCAACTATTACACGATAACGAGGTAATAAATTGTAAAAGATTCCTCCTGTTTGTTTCTAAATAGAATGCACTATGCAAAGATTTCATGCTAGATATCTATTTAGGGCTTAAAAAACATATTAAAATATGAATACAACATAAAAGCCTTATGCGTTGCATGCGTAGACAAATAAATGACCAAAATATGTTTGTTCTTGAAGATATAATCTAAAAATATTTGTTGTAAAAATAAATTTTTACTACAAATATTTTTTTATTCTTGTTTATCCCCTGTTACAATACCTTAGGTACGTATAAATTCTACAAATTCCCGATTATAGTGCTTTTTTTCTATTTACAATTAATAATTTGGTTGCGCAGTCAGGTTCTTTGCTTTTTTGGAACAGAGCATTTTAAATAAAACAAACAATAACTGTTAGCCCTAGCTGTTTCATTACACCCCACAAAACCACATAAAAATTAGTTCAGCCATTGTGGAGTTTAGCATGCACAACTGCACAGTCAAATAGACGAAGTCTGACGGCAGATATTTCATAGATAGCGGCACGAGACGGCAGATATTTATAATTTATTGGAAATCGGATGTCATAATTATGACTATGAAGTGTATGTTTTATGTAATTTAATATCGACTTTTATTTATGATTTTACTTTTATTTTATTTATGCGTGTTACTTAAATTATTATACGGAGAAAAATATAGTTTGTCATTCTTTGAAGCACCTGCGAAAAAACAAAACAACAATACGCGAATGTTCCGGATTATCAACAAGGTACATAACACAATCATTTTGTACAAATGATAATACAATGAAACGTATGTGCTTTTGAAACTTTGAATGAATATATTCCAAGTTCAATTATCCCGAGGTTTATCCATCAATGAGCAGTTAGGTTTCGCACCCAACACTCATGCACACATCAAGTGCACTGCATCGCGGAGCAAACTCACAGTAAATTCCTTCGGGGCCACGAAACCAAGTTGCTCTTCCTCGACGGGGTAAAAGCATTCGACAATTTATACACACTCTGCACCAACGACATACTATGCACTCGCGGTGTAGAGATAGCCTTTTTCTCCGAAAAACCGTGTCTGGACCAATCGCTATTTGTAAACGCCTCCAATCTGCAGCCAACACCTTAGGGAAATGGTTTTGGAAATGGAGGATCTAGGTTAACCCTACCAAAAGTAGCCATGTACTTTTATCGGCGCAACAAAACACCACATCTCCCAACCATAAGCATTATGGTTTTTTTTTCTTTGATCGTCCAATCCCTTGGGAAAAGACAGGGAAATACTTAGGCGTCACATTAGATAAAAGATTCAGCTTCGGTCCGCATATAAACCGCGTACGGAATCGAGCAGCGTTCACCCTATGTCGTTTGTACCCGTTACTCAATAAAAATAGTAAAATGTCCCTGGTTAATAAAACTACACTATGCAAAGCGTGCATCCGACCTATAATGAAATACGCAAGCCCTGTCTTTGAGCATGCCTCCCCGCGTCACGTTCACCGACTTCAAGTAATTCGAAATCGTTTCATGCGTAAGTCCACCAGTGCGCCGTGGTTCTTGCATAATGAAAGTCTACACATAGATCTTGAGCTCCCAACCAAAGTTCAGTAAAGTATGTTGTTATTCAGTAAGCCTGATTCAAACTTCCGGCCGATATTTTGACTCTGCCGTCACACAGCCGTTGATTATACGTGCACTTAAAATCCCATTGCAAAACATTAATTCACCTGCGTACGAAGACGACTGAGGCACGCCCTCAACGACCCCAAAGTCGAGACCACCAGGGTCCAAGCCCTTCATAGAACACCACATCAAATCCTAATCAAGGTTATTCGCGACAACGCCATGTCAGGCCGGTTCTCACCAGACAATAATGATAAAAGCGTCGCTGGAGTTTCTAGCGCCACTTCTTCACCAGCCCCCACGCATTCCGAAGTAGGAGTGCAGATAGTTAATTCATAGCTAATAGCTAATAAATATATACCAAGGAGTTCCCTCCCGGAAGTCCTTGTGCTGGTTATCCACTAATAGAGGTCTCGAACGTGGTTCTTTCCTATTATTTTTACATATCCTACTCTTGTTAGCTTTTTTAACATTGGCAGAGCCAAACTGCAGAAATTTTATAGTCCTTTAATAATTATTCATCAATATATCTATTTCATTTAGCTTTGCTATGCTACAATAGCAGGCGCTAAATAGAAAGATACCTCTGTCCACTTTTTTTGCTGTTATTTAACACTTGTCGACGATCATTGTAGAATTGCATAACTCTCTTCACCAAGATTAAATTTGCTTAGAACGGCGATATCATACGTAGTTATTTCATTTCTAAGTAAGTGACATTATATTTTCGTAGTGAACCTCGTAAGATCACACACATTTTCTCTGGACCAACAGCAATACTGACACAAAAAAAATACACATTTCAATTTTGTTTTACTTTGTTAGATAGTTAACCACGTCGCATTGTAAACTAGCTGTATTATAAATAGATAGGTTTCATAATACAATATCACAGGAATTAATGCCATGTATATGGGATAGTCTCAAGGCTCGTTAACTGCAACCCATAAGGCATTACAAGGTGGCACTGCGCTACAGCTAGTTTCTTGCTGCAAGATGAGTATCGGCTTGACTGGGGAGGAACCATACCTCCAGAGAATATTAAGGTGAAATATTTCGCTGCTGTGTTGCATATAGGGAGTGTAGGGATCATGAGATCCAACGGTAGCAACCAGAGGTGCAACGCATATGAGTCTTAAATTTTTGTTGATTGATGACTTTTGTTTATACAATATTTAATATTCACACATGATTTCACTCCTGAACTTAGTTGGAATGCCTCGCACCCTATAAGGGTGCAGAAGTACAAAATTGCTTTTTGATTTAATTAAAAACACTATAACTTTTAACATTACATTACATTTAAAGTAGCACATTGTCATTTGTACAAAATGGTTTTGTTATGTAACCGGAACAGTCACGTTTTGCTGTTGTTTTTTCGCAGGTGCTGCTCTCAAAGAATGTCAAACTATATTTTTTTCCATATAATGGAAAATTATTTAAGTAATACACTTCATAAATAAAAGTCATATAAAATACTTATAACATCCACTTCATAGTCATAATTATGACATCCGATTACCGATACATTATAGTGCCGCTATCTTTGAAATATCTGCCGTTAGACTTGGTCTATTTGACTGTGCATTTGCGGACGCTAAACTCCACAATGGCTGAGCTAATTTTTATGTGGTTTTCTGGAATGTATTGCCACAAACTAGGGCTAACAGTTATTGTTTGTTTCATTTAAAACACTCACAAACTCGCTTCAAAAAAGCAAAGAACCTGACTGCACAACAAAATTATTAATCGTAAAGAGAAAAACAAGCTCTATATTATGTGGAAGCTGTATAACGCACCATAGAATGTTTATTTTTTTATACATACCCATCACCAAACAAAGTTAAAAAAATATAGAAGTTAAATTACTACGTATGCACATGTTGAGGACTATATGGCTTACAATGATCTCGCTATTACTTATTATATGATACATATTACGATACCATTCACCAGAGAGCAATCCAATTATACAATTACTTTGGACAATTGTTATGTAACAGCCAAAAATGTACAGAACATATCTCCGCTGTTTAATGCCTGCCACTATGGTATAGCAAAAATAACAAAATTGACATTTGCATGATTGGATTTTAAGGGATTTACTTACTATTTTATTATGATTAGTTTTTCTTAAAACTGGATTTTATTTTAGGGGTAAATCGCAACTAATAAATCAAATTTTATTATTATTATTACTAAATACTTTATCGTAAATGAAAATTATTGTTTCATTTTGTGTGAAAGTTTTGTTATTCTTAGTAAAATCAATTTACCAATTACTTCATATACTTCTCTGTTAATTTTAATTTAGTATTTCCTAAAACTAAATATCGTTGAAATATAATTAAACTAAAATAATTAAAGAAATTTATGATTAAAGTTCAAATAATAAGCCTTTATAAACGAAACAATTAATTTAAAATTAAGTAAAAAAATTAATTTTGCCCAAAGAAACCAGAATGAGTGTCATTTGATTTTGAAGTTTGTTCATTACCATAAAATATACATGATTTTTTTAGCAATAACAAATCAACTTTTATAAGTTACAAAAGTCATTTATAGTCTAGATAACACCTTTACATACCGTATAATATGAAGAAAGGGGATTTTACTGTTTAATTTGCAATTTCAGTAGAGGGTAAACTTAATAATCAGTATATAAAATATAGATATATTAGGCGTGAGAAATAAGCACACAGATCACCCGATGGTAAGCAAAGTCTACGGCCCATGAAATCTACATCTAGCTTCATTAAAAATTCAAGATGCACGCACATGCTTTGTCCACCCTGAGGACTGAGACGGAATTCCCCGTAACCGTGTTTTGGTCCCTTGATACGCCCCTGAGGTACGCCCCCACATGAAATACCACATCGTTATATAGTTATTTCAAGCTGGTATTCTTTGCGAACGTGGTCATACTCCGTACAAACTGACCCATTCATGTCGCATCTCGACATGAATGGGTCGACGTAGTGGCAACTGCAGCGTGGGCAGTTACGATGCATTGTACGACGGTTTCCTTTCCTGTTCCCTATCAAACAATGGAATGCTGTCATTTTGTGCTGGTATTATGTGAAGTTGTGGCCTTACTCGCTCTAAAGTGGCTTTACCACTATTATGAGTGCGTATTGCACTTACACTGCTATTTCATTCTGGTGTTTGGTGAAGGTCTTCATCAGCCTTTCACCTAAGTTTAAACGTTTTGCCCCAAGCAACTAGCTGCAGCATGTTTCTACCATCGTAATGACTTAAGGGCTGCAGTTAAAAGTCTCGGAGAACCTTGCGTTTCCTTACAGACACTAACACCTCCAGTCCTGTCTACACTTCAGTAATATCTCAGTATTATTTAATAAAATTGTAGACCTTAATTCAAGGATATCTAACAAAAAAAAATATCTTTAGCATAAGATCGTTTCTATTCTACATAAAGGTTATTGTACTAATCATGTCAACGTCATACACCAAGCATTATACATAAATAAAAATCAAAACAACTTTTATTTAATTTGTTTGTTTTAACATATTTAAATATATATAAACAAAACATATTAACATAAGAAATATTATGATGCTTATTAATATAATAATAAAAATATATAATAATACAATAATTTTAATATTATTTTAATGGCAACATAGAAATATTAACGTTTTATTTCCTGTGTTTTCTGGCAAGCGTTGTTTTCAATTCGTTCAATTCCAAGTTCAATTTATTTTATACTATGTTCTAAATTCGTTATTATACTTAAGCTCATTATTTCTAACATAGGTATATAATCATTCGTCAAGTAAAATGTAATGCTGTGAATATTACGAGTAGATTAAATAATACAATTATGGGATGCATCCTGCACGTGGTGAGGCGCCTTCATCCAGCTCATAACTTGGGTGATTTGTTCGTTTACCGTTCTGTCGTAGTTTCGTCTTCATTATACGACACAACAAATATATCGCAAAGATTGTAAGAATTCATCATTATAGCATTTTAATTCATGAACACGCAGAAACAATAAAATACTAACTTATATCTACCCTCCCATCAAAATTATTTAGTTATCTTTTGTTAGTTAATCAAAATAAAGTCAATTATGAAAACTAATCGTTATTAGTGGTAGAGCTACACTGCAGTTTGTTTCTAGCTGCAGAATGAATGGGTCAGCTCGACCGGGGTAGGACCACGCCCTCATAGAATATCAGCGTGAAATAGCAGCTTAACGCTGCTGTGTTTCGTTTGGTGAGTGCAGGGATCCGGAGACCTTTATTACTGGAGACGAGGCATTCCATCTCAGTCCTCCAGGGTGACAACGCATATGCATTATGATTTCTTGTCAAGTGTGAATGTAGATGTCACGGGCCGCAGGAATCACTTAACATCAGGTGAACTGTGTGCTCGTTTGTTACTCTTAATGCTATAAAAAAAAAAATTCGGGGAAGTAATTGCTATAATTATAACGTATTTATGAGGCATTGTGCTGTTCCTGCTATAAAATATCTGTAGCATGGATATCTCCTCTGGGTCAGGGAAGGAAACTGGTGTGGAGACAACTTTTCCTTAGCGAGAGTATATGTGGGTATCATGAGCCACAATAATAATCACTATATAATCCGTTACCTTATATATATACATATATATAAAAATAAATTTATTTCATATGTGACTACAAATTTTAAATGGTACAACTCGAACTTTAGATAAATCTGACCACTTTAAAGAGTTTAAAATTTTGCTAGCCGCTTTTTTTTTTGAGCATGATACCCAACCACAATCGAAATAACGTTATAATAGCACTAATAACGTACACAACATTTTGCGCGCTATTTAAAATTCGCCTTGTTGATCATCTGAGACTTTGTCAATTTGAAAAAAAAAGCGTTACTTGAATTTGACATTGACATTTTTTTTTCATTTGTGGAGAAAGACACCATTATCCATATCATTTTACATTTTACACTTAAAGTTTATTGTAAATGTATGTAAAATTCAAAATTAGTATCTTAAAATCCACGTATCTAAACAACATTATATGCATAAAATTAATATTTATAAATATAAAATTGTAAATATAAAATAAAAATAAGAAACATTGTAACAAGTTAGCAAGAGTGAATAATAAAAACTGAAACAAGACATTGCAAACTTACTCTGTATGTCATTAAAAATCGTTCAAGTACGCATACAAGAATTAAGAGGGGCATACTCCATAAAAATCATCACGCATTAATAATTTTGAGTCCGTTCTAAATGTTCAATTTGATATATGTTCATCTCATTTGTTAACTACTGCTTCTGACCCGGCCCCATTTTACTAGATTAGACATTATTTGTATATTATTTATCTATTTTAATCTTCTGATGATGCCAAAACATAAAAACATCACGTTATAGAGGTTTATTTCAAATTTGCTGCAGCAAGAATATGGTACGATCTCGCCTCCTCTTATGAGAAGTAAAATAAGCATTGTAAGATTCAAAGCTATATATAGATCTGTATTAATAAAGTGGCAACTCGCTGCAGAGAATATGAAACATGCGTACTGGAAATATACGAATTTTAAAGAGTTTTTTTGTACTTGCACAAACATAATGACCCCCAAAAACATATGTATATAACATATTAGTACTAGTGGAGTCTTGTATGCTCAAACTTATTTTTTCTTTTCCTTTGTTGCATATAAACACTTTGCAAAAAATATCTTTTAGGTGGTGATCAGGAAGCACTGTATCCTCACGCATTACATCTAAGGGAGATGTGAGTGGCTGAAAACTAGCGCCTACACTATAATCCTGAGTCAGCAAAAGCCTTCAAAAGTCAAATTTCTACGATGTGAGTAGCTTTATAAAAACACAATTAAATTGAGAACTAATTATACACGAGAGGAATCAATTTAGTATTGCGGCTGACGACAGACGCCCACCTGATCGAACTTCGCCGGTCCGGTCTCCGGTACTCCATATTGACGCCGGTATTTGCTGCATTTGCAGGCAGCAATATAGGCTCGCTGGGTGGTCCAGGATTATACATCCTCTCTCTCTCTCTATGTCTCCTCCCCTGTAAGTTCGAAATCATTCGCAGTAGGATTTCAGCTTTCTTTATTTTTCTATATTTTTCCGAGCCTATATCTGAATGCTACTAATAAATAAATAAATATTAATAATAACCTTACTAATAATACTTACTTATACATAATTGTATAAGTATTTAGATGTACTGTATGTTTCTTTTTTCTTTATTATTATTCATCTGTCCCTAACTTGATTTCTCTGTACCCTCCCAAGGTTGACTGATAGATAATGCCTTAGGCATTAAGTCCGCCTTTGTGCATATGTTAGTTGTACAAAAGTTTATAAAAAAATAGAAAAATAAATATAATGATAGAAGTAAAAGAGTTTCAGACCAACCATCATACGAACAAGACCTGGCTGTATGGACTAAAGTCCTTTGCCTTTCCCATTAGGGATAAATTAATATCATAATCATCATCATCATAGAAGTATAGTGACATTTTAACTATATTTGACATTTAATAATTTTATAATCTTATTGGAGAAGACCTAATTGTTTATTGTTATTCTTTGTTTGTTTTATTTTCTTTGTTTATTTTATGTTTTTTCTGTGTGTTGTGTATTAATTGTAATTTATTTAAATGTATGAATGTATTAATGGATCACTGTTATCCGATAATAAATGAATTGAATGCATTGAACTAATACAATTACGAGTTATAATTATGGCACAAAAGATTAAATTTCCTACATCAATACACATAAAATATAGTGTCGTTTGAAAATATGTAATTGTATTTTATAAAAGAATACAGTTCTTTTATGAGGGCGTTATTAAATTCCGTACTAGTTTTTTACTTTGTGCTCACCGAAGCCTGTGTTAGATTAGTATACCATATTTGAAATTCTGTGGGGGGCCCGATAGATTTATTTTGCGGTGGAAAGTTTGGTCTGAATCCCACTTAATTTGTAGATGGCACACCAAATTCAAATTGTTGTTGGCTAGGTGCAATGTGGGTATAAAGCCAAATTGTGAAATTTTTAGCGGATTTGGAAAGAAAACTTGCTGTTGATTAATATATTGATGTTGAGTTTCCACTAGTTACTATTTATTATATTTAGCATTATACTGATGTAGGTAATTGACCTCTTCGGTGACGATGCTCAAAGCACTTTTGAGAGTTAAACAAACTTTAAACCGTATTATTCTTATGGTTTCCACAGATAAGTTATACAAAAACACGTTAAAAGCTATATTATTTTATATAAAAAAATTAGCTGTTTTACCCCTGCCCGTCAGTCGGCTAGTGATTGAATGGAATAAATAAATACTTGAGCTAAATGGCTTTCAATAACCTATAATTACATATTCGCACTAGGATATAAATAAGTTTAGTAATTATACATCCCCCCATCATATTTGGGAATAATGCATAAAATTTCTTTAGGGATTATCCTCATTTGGTCCATTAGATTTAACAATTATTTAAATATAACGGTATTTATTTAAACTTTGCCAATCCTAGTGCAGACAAAATCACATGAACGTAATAGATTCAATTCGACAATTTTTAGATCGAATAAAATTTATTTATTTAGGCATGGAAGATTTACAGCACAAATCTAACAAGAGTAGCATTAATATAGTAATTATACTGCCAATAACAAGTCTTCAGTTATAGATACAGATTAACAAATTCATAAATGTGAGTGAACAAACCATGAAACAATTCACACACTTAAAAGTATAGGCATTTTAAAAAGACAAACACACAAGGATATTAACAATGAGTTAAAAAAAAATGTACTTATTCCTTGACGAAACTACATTACACCACCATGCAGCCGCTGACGTCACACACGTCGTTGGAGAGACTTGTTTCTTTGGTTCGTGGATACCCACGTCCACGTAAGCTTCTACGCGAAATTTACGTGACCTCACAAGCACAGCTTTTCGTACTTATATCAAATCGGCTGCGAATTTTGACGATGTGTGAGGAACTTTTTAAGAACACAATTAAATTAAAAACTATTTAATTATACACGAGATCTACTTAGGCATGGTATATTTCATATCCATCTATTTATTAAGTCTATTTATTAATTATGAAAAGTATGTATAAAGGCGCAGCTTATTTTAACAATTTCTCTTCAAGCAGGCCTGGCATTGTTTTATCAATGTCAATATTGTATTCTGTTCTACATGAGTTTGTTATGAATCGGGGTCCCGTGAAATGGACCAAATGAGTGCCACCATAAAACCCTTTTCTAGCAGTAACTCGAGGAATTTTTAAACTTCCTGTATGTATCAAATCTGTGGGAGTTTCATCAGCCTAGTGCAGTCATGCAAACACAATGCCTCGGTCACTTCCTTGTGTTATGGTTATGTTTTGATGATGTCCTCTCTACAGTGTAATATCTTTTGGTTGATACCTGGTTTTGTCTAGAATGTAAGATGTATAATGTTTCAAGTATTTGTGTAAAATTCTGTACTCAATCAGTAAGATTGGAGGAAGGAATGCGCAGATACAAGAGAGAAATATCTGCTCTCATTAAGAATTAAATTTTATTTATTGTGATATCCCTTTAGTTGCATCAATTTAATCTTTTTCATAATGTACTTCCAGGATATGATTTATTCCATACCGCTGTGTATGGGAAATTGAAGGGACGATGCATAACCACAGTTATGAATCTAATTGATTTAGTATTCAAGTCCATGTAAGGAATACCTTGTAACAAGAGATCTAGGGTGGAAATATTAGTACTTAACTTTATGTCTTGGATATCACTTGCAATGAGTCCGAATAAGAAGGTTAGTAATGAACTTACTAATAATACTAAGAATAAATGGTTCCTTTTGCAGTTTTTTTTTTATTATTATTATTATTACATTGAGAGTTGCAAACGAGCACGCAGTTCATCTGTTATTAAGTGATTCCTGCGTCCCATGACATCTACATTCATCCTTGACAAGGAATCATAATGCAGATGCGTTGTCACCCTTGTGTACTGAGATGTAATGGCTCATCTTTTTTTTTATTAATTTGAGTTACAAACGAGCACACAGTTCACCTGTTATTAAGTGATTCCTGCGTCCCATGACATCTACATCCATCCTTGACAAGGAATCATAATGCAGATGCGTTGTCACCCTTGTGTACTGAGATGTAATCGCTCATCTTTTTTTTTTATTACTTTCAGTTACAAACGAGCACACAGTTCACCTGTTATTAAGTGATTCCTGCGTCCCATGACATCTACATTCATCCTTGACAAGGAATCATAATGCAGATGCGTTGTCACCTTTGTGTACTGAGATGTAATGGCTCATCTTTTTTTTTTATTAATTTCAGTTACAAACGAGCACACAGGTCACCTGTTATTAAGTGATTCCTGCGTCCCATGACATCTACATTCATCCTTGACAAGGAATCATAATGCAGATGCGTTGTCACCCTTGTGTACTGAGATGTAATGGCTCATCTTTTTTTTTTATTAATTTGAGTTACAAACGAGCACACAGTTCACCTGTTATTAAGTGATTCCTGCGTCCCATGACATCTACATCCATCCTTGACAAGGAATCATAATGCAGATGCGTTGTCACCCTTGTGTACTGAGATGTAATGGCTCATCTTTTTTTTTTATTACTTTCAGTTACAAACGAGCACACAGTTCACCTGTTATTAAGTGATTCCTGCGTCCCATGACATCTACATTCATCCTTGACAAGGAATCATAATGCAGATGCGTTGTCACCCTTGTGTACTGAGATGTAATCGCTCATCTTTTTTTTTTATTACTTTCAGTTACAAACGAGCACACAGTTCACCTGTTATTAAGTGATTCCTATGTCCCATGACATCTACATTCATCCTTGACAAGGAATCATAATGCAGATGCGTTGTCACCTTTGTGTACTGAGATGTAATGGCTCATCTTTTTTATTAATTTCAGTTACAAACGAGCACACAGGTCACCTGTTATTAAGTGATTCCTATGTCCCATGACATCTACATTCATCCTTGACAAGGAATCATAATGCAGATGCGTTGTCACCCTTGTGTACTGAGATGTAATGGCTCATCTTTTTTTTTTATTAATTTGAGTTACAAACGAGCACACAGTTCACCTGTTATTAAGTGATTCCTGCGTCCCATGACATCTACATCCATCCTTGACAAGGAATCATAATGCAGATGCGTTGTCACCCTTGTGTACTGAGATGTAATCGCTCATCTTTTTTTTTTATTACTTTCAATTACAAACGAGCACACAGTTCACCTGTTATTAAGTGATTCCTGCGTCCCATGACATCTACATTCATCCTTGACAAGGAATCATAATGCAGATGCGTTGTCACCCTTGTGTACTGAGATGTAATGGCTCATCTTTTTTTTTTATTAATTTGAGTTACAAACAGGCACACAGTTCACCTGTTATTAAGGATTCCTGCGTCCCATGACATCTACATTCATCCTTGACAGGAATCATAATGCAGATGCGTTGTCACCTTGTGTACTGAGATGTAATCGCTCATCTTTTTTATTAATTTGGAGTTACAAACAGGCACACAGTTCACCTGTTATTAAGTGATTCCTGCGTCCCATGACATCTACATTCATCCTTGACAGGAATCATAATGCAGATGCGTTGTCACCCTTGTGTACTGAGATGTAACGGCTCATCTTTTTTATTACTTTCAGTTACAAACGGGCACACAGTTCACCTGTTATTAAGTGATTCACCGTCCCATGACATCTACATTCATCATGACAAGGAATCATAATGCAGATCGTTGTCACCCTTGTGTACTGGAGATGTAATCAGCTCATCTTTTTTTTTTTTATTACTTTCAGTTACAAACGAGCACAGTTCACCTGTTATTAAGTGATTCCTGCGTCCCATGACATCTACATTCATCCTTGACAGGAATCATAATGCAGATGCGTTGTCACCCTTGTGTACTGAGGATGTAATGGCTCATCTTTTTTATTAATTTGGAGTTACAAACGAGCACAGTTCACCTGTTATTAAGTGATTCCTGCGTCTCATGACATCTACATTCATCCTTGACAAGGAATCATAATGCGAATGCGTTGTCACCCTTATTGTACTGGAGATGTAATCGCTCATCTTTTTTTTTTATTAATTTGAGTTACAAACGAGCACACAGTTCACCTGTTATTAAGTGATTCCTGCGTCCCATGACATCTACATTCATCCTTGACAAGGAATCATAATGCAGATGCGTTGTCACCCTTGTGTACTGAGATGTAATGGCTCATCTTTTTTTTTATTACTTTCAGTTACTAACGAGCACACAGTTCACCTGTTATTAAGTGATTCCTGCGTCCCATGACATCTACATTCATCCTTGACAAGGAATCATAATGCAGATGCGTTGTCACCCTTGTGTACTGGAGATGTAATCGCTCATCTTTTTTATTAATTTGAGTTACAAACAGGCACACAGTTCACCTGTTATTAAGTGATTCACCGTCCCATGACATCTACATTCATCCTTGACAAGGAATCATAATGCGAATGCGTTGTCACCCTTATTGTACTGAGATGTAATGGCTCATCTTTTTTTATTAATTTCAGTTACAAACGAGCACACAGTTCACCTGTTGATAAGTGATTCCTGCGTCCATGACATCTACATCCATCCTTGACAAGGAATCATAATGCAGATGCGTTGTCACCCTTGTGTACTGAGGATGTAATGGCTCATCTTTTTTTATTACTTTCAGTTACAAACGAGCACACAGTTCACCTGTTATTAAGTGATTCCTGCGTCCCATGACATCTACATTCATCCTTGACAAGGAATCATAATGCAGATGCGTTGTCACCCTTATTGTACTGGAGATGTAATCGCTCATCTTTTTTTTTTTATTACTTTCAGTTACAAACGAGCACACAGTTCACCTGTTATTAAGTGATTCCTGCGTCCCATGACATCTACGCTCTACATCTACATTCATCCTTGACAAGGAATCATAATGCAGATGCGTTGTCACCCTTGTGTACTGAGATGTAATGGCTCATCTTTTTTTATTAATTTCAGTTACAAACGAGCACACAGGTCACCTGTTATTAAGTGATTCCTGCGTCCATGACATCTACATTCATCCTTGACAAGGAATCATAATGCAGATGCGTTGTCACCCTTGTGTACTGAGATGTAATGGCTCATCTTTTTTTTTTTATTAATTTCAGTTACAAACGAGCACACAGGTCACCTGTTATTAAGTGATTCCTGCGTCCCATGACATCTACATTCATCCTTGACAAGGAATCATAATGCAGATGCGTTGTCACCCTTGTGTACTGAGATGTAATGGCCTTTTTTTTTTTATTAATTTGAGTTACAAACGAGCACACAGTTCACCTGTTGTTAAGTGATTCCTGCGGCCCATGACATCTACATCGTCCTTGACAAGGAATCATAATGCAGATGGAATGCCACGTCACCAGTAATAAAGGTTATTGTAACTTTTATACCATGAAAATATTCTAATCACATTCTTAGTAATAAAGCCTATATTTGACTCAGGACTAAGCTCGGGGATCAGAGGATAGTGGCATTATAAGAAAATATTTTAACAAGTGAAACTTTTTAAATGTCAAGCATGCGTAAATGATTAGGTGTGCTACACTGGTATAATAAAAGAAAGTCTTATAAATACTTTTTCTTTAATAAATAAACAATAAACAACTGGGTAATGTGTTTAAGATAGAAGTAGAAGATACTTCTGCATAAAAATATGTCTGCTGGAAGACATAAATAGTGAATATTCTCTTTAAGTGCACACTTGGTCAGTATTAATGTCCTTGTAATTGTTTTCTTGGGTCGTGAGTGGAAATCTCATATTGGGAAATTATGTAGGACGGACAAACTGTCTTTTATATACATATATTTGTAGCGACAATAGCCTAATGGTTTTTGGTATGGTCTCCGAATCATTATTTTGTTGAATAAAATCTACTATACGACTATTTTTGTTCCAGCATAAGAACTCCTTATTCCATCACATGGCATCGAGTACATGAGAAACTCCTTCACAAACAAAGCTGCACCACTTTGGAATCCCTTGCCCGATGACATTCGACAAGTATTCTTTTAAAAAAAACATACGTCAGTATTTATCGACAAAATTTAATGTTGATCAATGTAGTTTTTATTTATACTCATCACCGACAAAATTATTTTATTATTTTGTATATGTCTGTATAATATTGTGAATGAATTTTATTATTTTTGTATGTATATATATTTATATATATGTATAATTTGTACTAATTTATGTATGTATTCATAAATATTTTATTAAATAATACGTATCTTTATTTTCGTGTATGTAGTATGTATTTTTGTATAGTTTTTTTTTAACTTTTTTATTAATAGTTCACCTTTTATAAATAACTTCCATTTTTGTTGCACCACACCATAATTTGACTGGTAGGAAAATGCCTATAGGCATTAAGTCCCCCTTTTGTGTCCTAATTATAAGGATTTGCGATAAAGGTTAAATAAATAAACTTAGTTGGGAGTGATGTTAATAGTACTAATTAGACAATATACTATAGTAATATTAGATAGTAATAGGAGATTTCCTGTATGGTATCACAACAGCTCAGTGGATATTGATATGATGAACAAACTCTCCTGTTCGTAAATTACTTATGGAGGCTGAATCGAGAAGGAATGCAATGTGATTGACATTACCTAAATATAGTAAGGACATCTACCTTATATCAGCACCTTTGGCTTCTCTTACTATAGTCGACGCATTATGATCCGAGGCTTCGGGTCATAAATCATATTTATCTGTCTGTCTCGCTCGCACTTACAGGTCTTATGGAGAGGTGTAGTGATGCGCGTAAGAATTGTAGAGGTGCATATCGATAACGGGATAGGTACGATCGATATGCTAAATTATGTTAAGTATTAATAGGCACAATTTTTCGCTATCTGAAAATAAAAGTTTTTAATTTGTAAGATAAAATGTTTGTTTCGACTGTAATCATAGAGAAACTGTATAGATCCTAATGTGGCCTGAAAAGGGCCGTTTTTATCTTTTTATAGAACAATAACAACCCTTACTCGTAACAACCAATCATGAGTCAGAGTGCCAATGAAGGTCACGATGACGCATCGTCCCCACATGCGCAGGTAGCTAAGTATCGATAACGGGTTGCATTGCGTGCACATTCCTACTGTCAGTGACATTTATTGCCCGACGACTCAGTTTAAAATGCGTCGACTATAGCAATGAAACATCAAATATTCAGGCGTTTTGTGATGATCCCTATGTTATATTACTATTTTATAGATGGCATGTGGGGACAATAAAATAAATTTGACATGTGCCAAATAGCATCATATAGCTGCTGTTATTATTGCGCTGCCGTTGTCATGTATGGTAACAGTATAACTTTGCCCTCATATCTGACTATGAAGATGCATGTCATGCATACACCCCGTATGTGTTTTGTATGTAGTCAGGTGCTTATCGTTTTGGGATTTTTGATCCATAATATTAGAATAAAAACATGTGAGATAAAAGACATTATTACTTATACTATTAATTTTCAGGTAACAGAATCCTAGAGAAACCAAAGCTATACTTCTATCATGAGAAGCAGAAAAGTGGGGTGCTCATTAAAAACTCTATAGGGTAACCTAACATTGGTTAAACTTCACTTGATGATGGAAATTGTGTTAACCTTTGAGGACGTCGGGAAATAATGAACACTTAATTTTAACCCAATTGTCTGGCCCGTAGGTATATTTAATTTAGTTATTATATTATCGAATTGTCGGCCACATAGTGTAGTAATTAGAATAGGCTTTCTGGTGTGTGTTGTTTTAATGATTAATTGCTATCATAATATCTAATATGGTAGGATATGTACGGGGTAGACTATGTTTAGGTATTATAGATAGATATAATTTAATCGTACACAATGCAAAATAATCACAAATGCAGAGGAACAAAGTGTAATACAATCCAATGAAGGTCCTCAAGTCAAAGGTGACTTGGAACATACATACAACACACTCAAAGCCCGTAAATAAATAATTTATTTTACATTAATATAGTTCCTAAACTGGCAATCGAACTCAGGATCCGCGATCTCAGGCAGGTACTCGTACATTATGGGACCGTCGATTGCGTAGTATAAAAACTGTATAGGTCAGAATTGCATAATATTATGTCATTACCATCACCATCTGTGGTCGCGTTTTATACAAGGAAACTTTTTTTTTAATGAATAGACCTTTAAGAGAAGTGTAGGCTTTGTTTTGTATCTTGAAGGTCCATAAATTGTATCGGTTCATAAATGTATTGTTTTAATTTTATTAAGTCGGACAATATAAGTAAATTACTTATATATCTTATTTTATGTAAGTATATTTTATTTATTAAGAAAATCTATCAGCCTTCACACACAACATTTATAGGTTAATGATTGATATTAAACTGTAAGGCGGAACAAAAGTAAAGTCGCTCACGTACTGCCGTGGCGTCTCATATCCAATCCGTGAATGTAGCCGCGCTCTGAGTAGAGATGCTAGGACGTCGCGCCGGTTCGTACCCATTTCGGCCGGTGCGCCCCTGGTCGATGCTCGTGCACCTCTAAGGGCGTGCGGGCTGAATCTGGACCCGCGTTCCGGCGGATCTTCCTATCCTGTCTGTTTCGTTTCGTGCGCGATAGGCGCCTGTGCGACGACCGTTTAACAGTCATCTCAGAACTGGCACGGACAATGGGAATTCGACTGTCTAATTGAAACAAAGCATTACGATGGCCCTCTCGGCTCTTGACGCATTGTGATTTCTGCCCAGTGCTCTGAATGGAACGTAAAGAAATTCAAGCAAGCGCGGGTAAACGGCATGGACAGGAGGGTGGATAGTGGAAAAATTGCCAGCCATATCAACACCGTTCAATACGCGAACTCACGGGGCTAGCCAACGGGGTTTCGTATGTCCGGAGAGACTGCTGGACAATCGAAACTCAACTCCTACCCGAAGCCTGGTCATGGCACCCACGACTGATACGGGAGGAGGGGACGTGCCTAAATTAGTTTGCTCTGATAGCAGCTGTTGCGGGGCTACGGTCTCTTGCGGTCGGGCTTGTGACCGGGTGTGACCGGTATGCGCAACGTTCTCTATCGAACGTAACCTGGGCGTTGGTTCGGGGGTGAGATTCATCGAGCAGCCCCAATGGGCGGACACTTGTGTTTGCCAAGTCGAGTCGTTTTCTTCGGTTGGGGCCATGCAAAAATGTAAGGCGTTCCCGACAGCTGGGCTTGCTACTCAGCTGCCACCGGGAGTACCGAGAAAAGGACCAGACCGTCAGGAATCGCCGCCCTGACCTCGCACAGGAGTTGGGGAGCTCGGTCCCAACTTCAGCCTCTCTGCCAGGGACTCAACTTCGGTGCATGTAACTTGAGTAACGGAATCGCGAGGTGGTTCCTTAGTCCTCCGGTCAACCTCGCTGTCAACCACTGCAAGGTGAGCGGCGTCGATCGGTAGGATGCTCAGTGAGCATTGGAGCACGAGATTGTCAGCTAGACATTCGGCTTCCTCTTCGTCTAAGAAGGCGGGCAGTTTATTGGGACGCGCTAAGGGAGGCATTATTTGGGCGGTGCCCACTTTTAAGGATTTGGGAAGTCGCCAGAAGGCGAGATGGGAAGTTTCTATTTTGGAGAGGTGATTATCCCACCGATTAGTTCTATACTGCGCTATGCGTGATCGGACTTATAAGTCGTGGCCACGAGTTGCCGCATTCTTCTCAGTTCTCAGTCTACAATGGTTTTTGTAGAGGGTGAGGTTGGAGCAAAGGGCCCTAACTGAAGAAGAATGGGGCGATGATCGAAAGCGAGCTCGTTGATTACCTCTATCCCTTGGAAGGAGAGGTTGATGTCTTACAAATGGAAATATCGAGCACATCCGGTGCGAAACCCAATATGTATGGAAAATGGGTAGGCGTAGGGCGTTACGGCATCGAAGTCCAGTGCGTCGCTTAGCGAGTCTAAAGGCAACCCCCTGGGGTTATTTTAGCTGCATTCCATCGAGTGTGCTTGCTATTAAAATCTTCTGCCAAAATGACTGAGTTTCCAAGGGAAAGGAGCGCCACGAAGTCGCTTAGTAATACTT
Source organism: Teinopalpus imperialis (assembly GCA_029286865.1). Classification (NCBI taxonomy): domain Eukaryota; kingdom Metazoa; phylum Arthropoda; class Insecta; order Lepidoptera; family Papilionidae; genus Teinopalpus; species Teinopalpus imperialis. The sequence continues at coordinate 5,223,363 of JAGSMU010000038.1, read as the reverse complement.
GAGCGTCACGCAAGGCAGGTAGACGGACGCGATTGTGATGAGGGCGTGGCCATAGCTAACTGACAGACCAAGGCTTCTAAGAAGGCGAAGGTAGGCGTATCGACGGGTACGCGGTGCATGGAGTTTTTATGGTAGATGAGAGTTCCGGCATTAGCGGCGGAAGTTCTATCATTCCTAATGATGTTATAATTCGCAATGTCGGTATTACGAGTGTGCGGTTTGAGGAATGTCTCTTGCACTAGGAGCACGTCGACTTGGTGATCGTGTCGTGTCGCGTTGATTGTCAGGATTTGTCAGGTTGGCTTTGACTGGATGTGTCCGGCGTGTGTGCGACAAACCACCAAAACTGGGTGTGGGCTCCACAACAGTCAGGCCCACCCCAAAGTAGCGGAGGCCGCTCCTCAGATGGTGAAGCAGGTAGCGCAAGAGGAGCTGGCATTGATGGCGCACACAGAGGCGCAGTTAGTCAAAGAGACGGGCAGTTGTGGGAACGCCAATTTATTGTGACGCCTGACGGGGTTCGAGCGGACCCTAGACGCCGTCGAAGGAAAAAGGCGCTGCGCCGGCTCGAGTTACAGGCTTCCCGCAGCGTTCCTGCACTGCCCGAATCTGAGACGGCTATGTCTGCAAACCAGTCTCTGCCTGTAAATCGTGCGCAACCTGTTGCCTGTGATCTGTTGTGTTGTGGGTGTCCCAGTAGACACATGTGCAGTTCAAATTGTCGCGGACCTCCTTGAGAGGACAGCGGCGAGGAGAGCGCAACATGACCTGGGTGCCAGAAGCGCGAGGCGCCTCCGCATTCACTCTGAACAGACTCAGACCGACTCCGACATCAGAGAAAGTGTCCGACGCCCCAGGGCCTAGACCGGAAGCTGTTCGCGTTGAGGTACACGGGGGCGGCGCGACTATTCTCGGCTGTGAATGCTTCGTCTGGCAGACGGCCCCAGGTCCGGACGGTATCCGCCCGGATGATTGGCGCCAAGTACCTGTACGCCTAAAAATGGAAATATTCAACTCTTGGTTGATCAGTGGCGTAGTACCAAAGCCACTGCGGCAATACCGGACGATCTTCGTGCCGAAGGAGGACGATCTTCGTGCCGAAGGAGGACGATCTTCGTGCCGAAGGAGGACGATGGGACGATGGGCCCTGCTGGGCCGGGTTTTATCAACCGATTTCGATCGCGTTTAAGCACGTGCACACGGTCCTGGCGAGAAGACTACGGGATTGCTGCACCCCCGATGCACGATAGCGCGGTTTCGTCGGCGCCGAAGGCAAGCTGAAGAATTCCGCCGTCCTGGACGCGGTGCTGGGGAGTGCGAGAAAAAGTTGTGTCACATGGCGGTCCTCGATTGCGCGAAGGCGTTCGACATCTCACAAGGCACTTGTCAGGGTACTACGGGCTCGGGGCTTCCTGTGATTACATCTGCAGACTGTTTGAGATGTCGACAACCACATGGGCCGAGGTGTTCGTCAGGGCGACCCGCTGTCGTCATTTTCAACATTGCGATGGACGTGATCCTTGCGTCCCTTCCCAGGGAGGTAGGCTATAGGCTGGAATCGGAGCGAGTCTCAGCTCTAGCCTATGCCGATGACCTCGTCCTGCTTGCAGGCTCAAACGTGGGGATGCAGGAGTCTTTGAACCATGTGTTCGTCGAGTTGCGTCGACGATGGGCCGCAATCAACGATAAGAAGAGCTCCGCTTTATCGATGATGCCTGACGGGAAGCGTAGGAAGCACCACTATTTGACCGACAGAACTTTCAGGGTTGGTCAAATGTGGTTGCCGCAAATCTCTTGCGTGGATAGGTGTCTCGGCGTAGACTTTCTGTTGTCTGGTTGCGTGACGTTACAAGCCACCCTGATTCCGAGATTTTTGCATGGCCTGGTGCTGGGAAATATCTCGAATGACAGGTAAAGCATGCTCGACGTGCGGTTAGGTTTTGGTTTAAGCTGCCGAGAGATGCGACTGTGGGGTACTTCCACGCGGACATCAAGGACGGTGGCTTAGCGATCCCATCGCTTCGGACGGTCGTTCCGGACGTTCATACTAAAGAGATTCGGACGACTCGAGTCGTCGCGGTTGGCAGTGCTACCGCCAGATCCGAAAGAAGTTACGCTGTTACGACAGGCAATCAAGAAAGTTCACCAAGCTGGACCCGGTTACGAGAAAAGCTGTGGAGCTCAGCGGACGGTTTCGAACTACGCGAGCCCGCCCGCACTCCCACGTCCACTAAGTGGATCCGGGTCATCGCGTCTTACCCGTCGTGACTTCGTGCAGTCCATCCGTACGCATATTAACACTCTCCCGTCCAGGGTTCGGAAGTCGACGGGGCGTAGGAATGGGGGTGAGGCGTCGACAAACTGCCGTGCTGGATGTGTGGTCAGGGAGAAGACGGCTCATACCATTCAGCAGTGCTGGCGGACTCACGGTGGTCGGATCAAGCGCCATGACGGTGTTGTGAGGTTAGTAGCGGAAGCGATGACCTCCAACCAATGGTCGGTGGTGATGGAGCCGAGGGTCAAGACCTCGAAAGCGCTTAGGAAACTAGATTTAGTTGCCTCAAAGGGGGACGTGGGGGTCGTAGTGGACGTCCAGGTGGTCTCGGGCCAGCGGTCTGTCAACGATGCGCATAGTAGATACGGGTCACACGGTGGCCTAGTTGAGAAGGTGTCGGGTATACTCGGACTATCGGGTAAAATCAACTTTCACACGACCTCATGCAGGATCCCCTGGAGAGGCGTCTGAGGTCACTCCTCATATAAGGAGTTTAAGAGACTCCTCGGGTTGAATGAGATCTGGTTCCGATTAATACCAGCTTTTGTGCTACGTGGGTTGCACAGAACTGGACACGGTTCAATCAGCTGACGGCCGCCAAGGTAGGGACTTTTGAATGAGCGTTCGAAGATCCTGTGGAGGGTTGCTGCGGAGCTCGCTGTAGTTACGGCCAAGTGCTTTAAGTTAAACTTAAACTCCTAAATCCCATCTAGTAGTGTCGTAGCACTAGTGGCGTCCCCCGTTGATATCCGTGATGATTATAAGTCACGTCGCAAAGGCTAAGAAGGATGGTATCATGATCCAAATGCCTCGTCATCCAATCATTCCCATTATCCCTATCTACTAAATGGTGGACGGACGAGCTTGATCAGTTGCGAGAGAGACACTGTAAGGCAAGGTGTGCATGGAAGATTACAAGACGCGTGGGCGGCAGGTGTGAGGAGTATGTTTGGGGAACGTATCACGAAATAAGGGCGAGATACCGCAAGGTGATGGAAGAGACGCAACATAAGAAATTTGTAAAGATCGATGAGACTGTAAACCTAGATCCGCGGGGCCAAGTCTATAGGATCGCCAGGGAAATTGGGAGGTATGGTCCACCCGTCAACATATACCATACAACCATATTCAAGATACAATTTAAAAAATGAATAAACGTAAATGTTATGTTTTAGCTAATGCATGATGAGGTCAGTTTTTTTGTACAGGTGACAGAAAATACGGTGAATTCCTTGCATACTCTATAACATGTGGTTTTGTAACCTTGATATATAATTTTTTTATTATTTTCGGTTTGCATATAATAAAACATCAAAATGATAAACAAAATCCCATATAATTAACTACTAGGGTACATTTTAACATGAAAACTGGGGTTTTTTTTTATTCATAATACATCTTGAGAAATGAGCAAGTTTCGGACTATCGTGTGAGCAAATTTGCTGCAAATGTACTTTTACTCCTTGCAAGGAATGTATCATATTTCATGTCACCGTATATATTGAACCAAGAAATTATATGACCTTGATAATTTAAGTTTTCTGTGAAACCTTTTATTAGAGAAACTAAGTCTCTTCAATGTAATAAATTAACGATACTAATAGATAGAGATGGTATTAATAGATTAAAATGATTGCATATTGATTGTCGTTTTATTTAGTTATTAATAGTTAATTTCAGTAGTAGAAGACGTCGTCTTCCTCGTACAGCGGCTTACAAGCGATTTAATCGTGTTTTAGGCCGCTTCTAAAGTTATTCGAGTCGAGGTTTTGGTACCTCCTTATGAGGGAGGGGCCCTGGGGTCGTATTATCCCCCCTCCCCCCTCTGTTGTCGTCGACGTTCTTCGTCAACAGGGGGGTGGGTGCAGCAGCGGTCTTCGTGCTTCGCTTCGCAGCATCGCCGTTGTCTCCTTACTCCCGTAGCCTCCCGTTCGCAAGTTTAATTAGATAAAGCTGTAGAGGTCACTGGACCGACAGCAATACTTATACACAAAAAAAAACAAGCACTGATTTGATATATGCATACAAATATATATATATATATATATATATATATATATATATATATATATATATATATATATTTATTTATTTATATGTATCCTCTATTGCCATGAACCATTTTCTAGCACAAGCTAGTTATTGAGGGAGAAAAAAAACGCGTTTCGGTTTCAATTAAATATAATTTTTGTCTCACTTACAATAGTATATCGATGCACATTATAAGGAATGACAAAATCTTATACAAACGAAAAGAAAATAATCGTATAGCCACGCTGGAGCAAGGTCCTGGCAGCAGTATGAACGTGTTGGCCCGGTCGAGCCACAGAATACTTTCATCGTGAGGATAGCGCTATAAAATTTCCCTGTTTCGTAGGGCATACGAAGGCACATTGAAAAGTTTTGAGCCCAACCTTAAAAAAAACGATTTTTTTTTCTAAATGATTATTTTATTTCTCTACATAGTCTCCAGAATGATCTATACACTTTTGCGATCTTGTCTCTAGCTTTAGCATTCCTTCTAAAAAAAAAAGGCCTACCACACCTAGGTTCTATTGCACTGCTTCTCTGCCACGTTTCAAATCCGCTACCCATCTTTTGACAGTGGCATATGATGGAGCAGATTCCCCCAAAGTCTTCATAAATTTGTTTTGGCGTTAATCTATATATCCGTCATGAAAAATTTAAATATTTTATGACGGAACGGTGCTCAATTTTATCCATTTCTACACCGCGAAAACCGCGAACTTCGTTTGATAAATACGTGCCAGTGTTATTTTTTCTTTTGAATTTAAATGTCAACCGTAGGTTTTTCGAAGTTTTCAACGTGCCCTCGGTATGTCTTCAGGGGTTAAAACGCATGTGGATTTAGTATCTTTGTTGATGGATGTAGTTTGTGTTTTTGCAGGCCACCTTTGTCACTTGTCGGTCGGTCTGAGCTGTGTGCTCGTTTGTCACACTTAGCGCCATAAGAAAAACATTACTGGTAATAATTAACAGCCCACATCAGTAACAACTGATGCAATATTGGTGAAACGTATTCAAGGCTGTGACCTTCGGCTGACATATTCGTGCAGATTTATTGTGCTAGTTTATAGCTGCAAAGTGACTACGGATACTAAATATTATATATTTTAAGTGCTGCCAAATTATCTTCATATGTTCTTGATTTATTGTTAAAGAATCATAATCGATTTAATAAATTTTCAAATCAAATCAAATCACCGACGTTTAATACGGAATGTCTCCTCACCAGTAATAAAGTCTCTGGTTTCTTACCCTTTGCCATATAATTTTTTTTTTTTACAATTTTTCCAAAGCAAACCAATAACATAATTAAGACAGAAGGCCAATTTATAACAAACTACTAAAACGCGAATATTCGGGAAAACTATCCCCCGATCGATCCGAAATTTCGTGCTGCTGCCAGTTTATAACTGCTGTGTGACCCCACCACATATAGAAATAAATAAGTGAAAGTTGAAAAACTCGTTATGTTTTACTCAATATTAGCCAGGGCCGCAAATTTGTTCGCGATAGCGGTTTGCTCCGCTTCGTCGCTCTCGTCGCCGGAACTGTCCGTTACGCAACTAGCACCGGAATCGCGGCTCTCCGAGTGTCCGGAATCATCGGAGTGCACCTCATCCTGCATCACATCCTGATCCAGAGTGAGAGCTTGTACCCACTTCACATATTTCAACTCATCGCAAGTCTCGTATTTCGCTGTAACAAGGTTTCTTAATAAATAAAAACCCTCCTAAAAGAACGTCATTAACATTTCGGACATGTATTCGAGCATGCGACATTCAATTTCAGCAGACCGTACCCCTGAACCATGATCTGGTGTTACAAATGTTTCGTTGAGTTAATGACTTATCATAGCTTGCTCGATTGCGACCTGTATTAAAAAAAAAAAAACCGCGGACAGGCTCCTTCTTGATAACGAAAACATTGTCGACATGAATGTGTGACATTACGTCACAAGAATAGAGACGTGCTAAACGGCAGTGCTGTGTTACGTGTGGTTGCGAGTGTGTACCCGTGCAGACCTGATTACAGGAGACGAAACATCACATCGGTAACCCGTCGGGCGGAGGCGTGCGAGTCTCGAATCTTGATGTAGGGCATTCACTGGTCACAGTCAAAACACAACCACCGGGTGGACTGTGCTCGTTTAACACCCACAGTTTGGCAGAATTATATATAACAATAGAATACATTGAAAAGGATTTAAAAAAAAAACATGTCTTGCCTCCTCTCATGTTCTCGTTCTCGGCACTGTAATATAATCCTGCACAGTTCAACAACATCCGATAAAAGCGCCAGGAGAAATCGCCACGTTCGAAATCGACTATAAAAAAAAAAAAAACCTACCCCGTTCCTTGGTAAAGCCTGGCGGTCTCAACCATAGACAAATCTTTCCATCCAACGCCATTCTCAATAAACTATTGGCTGCTCTATACGTGTCTAATCTGTAAACAAAAAAATATTTATTTAGCAATAATATTAAATTGTGTTTATATACATTGAAACAAAGAATTAAAATATATCAAAATAAAATTCCCGGTAGAGTCGATCTATTCGTGCTAAAGCTACTTTATAACATCAACGCGGCTCTACCACGAAAGAATATAAGAACATAACATTAAATATAGGTACAGTACCTGGCTGTCTTGGCGGTAAGATAGCCACGCTTCTTGGCCCACCCGTCGCACACGTCCCTAGGGGACCAAGTGTCATCGTTATCTGGATGGTCGATCCGCAGTAGCTTTGGTAGATCCAACCTTTCCGCTAAATATCTGAAACAAATATTTTTATTAGTGTTTTTTTTTAATGACATGGCATGACAAGTGTTAACAGTTAACGTATATTATCTAATAAAAAGGATTAATAGGTAAAATTATTTTAAAAAAACTCAAATTATCCGTGGCCTGATAGTATAAATAACGGTGTAGCATTGAAATTTAAATAATAAATTAACAATGTCCTCCCGGTTCACGTCGGCCACTAGGATATCACCTCTCGTTATTACCAGATGACATAAAAAGTGCGGGGTTTTTTTTTAAAAAAAAAAAACAGATTACTTATATTCCTGTTAACCACTCCAACTAACCTGAAAATGCTTGTGCGCTAGGAGATGGATATTATAGTGGCTTAACCATTTGCGTAAAACTAACAGGCTGTAATTAGATCGAATTAACGACAGAGAAGCTAGGTACTCCTATATATTTCCAATATCCTATGCAATTGTATATATATATAATAGATTATACAGGGTTTTCGGTAATTCGACGTATTCCCGTTAGGAGGTGATATGGGGGGACTATTTCCGATAATTTATCTTTTCTTTTTTCAACATATGTCAAAAATGCAACATGCAAAAATCTATTAAAAAATTAAAATTATCAATTTAAATCTCATTTTTTCTTCTGATTTATAAAAACGTTTCAAAACTGGTTATTTATCAATATTAAAACAACAATTATCGGTGCAAATTTAAAAATGCGAAACGAACAACTTGGCCTGCAGTCCATCTAGTATCTTTAGTTCCAAAAGTGGTCTATTGGAGACTCGACGGGGTCTACGTTGGCGTGACAAAAAAATGGGGGTTGACAGTTCGTAAGCGAATCTACGATTTTTTTGTTTTCGATAGTGAATAACTAAAATGTTGGCTTGACTTCACCTAACAATGAAGGCAGATAACCAGTTAATCATTCAGGAAGCTCAGCGCTTCTTGGGAAGTTTTCTAAACGAAATAAATGAGAATTAATTGGTTCCTTGTGCTGTGAATAGATGTCAAAAAATTAAGTTTGATGATATCACTTCTTTGATTGGCCAATTTTACTTTTTTGACATCCACTCACACAAACAATTAATTAATTAACAAAGCAATTCTTACTTTTTTTTTTTTCGAAAACGCAACAGAAATCTCCATAGTAAGGTCTAATCTTCACACTTTTTGTAGAGTTTTGGAAATATGCTAGAAATGTAGTTGCAGGGGGTCCAAAGAAAAAAAGTCTGAGAACCTCCGATCTAATATATACGAAAAGTTCTTACCTAGGGTGATGCAAATGTCCCGTGTTAGTATATTTTAAGTTTGTTTCTTAATTAGTTACCTGATAGTAGTATAGGGCTCTCTGAGCTGCGCAATGGGATATGAGCCCATTAGGATCTGTATGGGGCGGGGCACCTTCGATGGGAACACCAGCCCTGGACAGTCACACAGACGTACCTGCAAATGATGAGATATTAATAAAAAATATAAATATCAGTGTAATTGATGACGAAGTAGGACATAACAATGGTTAGAGCTATAATGCAGTTAGTTTCTAGCTGCAGTATGAATGGGTCAAGCTAATCAAGTTTCGGGAGCGTCGTTTGGACTTTTTAAAAATAAAAGACTTAACATAATTACAAACTGATTTAATTAGCGTGTTGCCGTAGAGGGATGCCATCAAACGAACACAGGAGGTGTGCTTTTATGCTGACATACGCATGTGTACGGGCCGCGCTTCCTCCATAACTAGCTCGACCGGGGTAGGGCCACAGAATACCAGCGTATAATAGCAGCATAATGCTGCTGTGTTTCATCCGGTGAGTACAGGGATCCGGAGACCTTTATTACTGTTGAGGAGGCATTCCATCTCAGTCCTGAAGGGTGACAACGCATCTGCGTTCCTATTTTTTTTTTTATAGAGAAAAGGGACCAAACGAGCGGCGGGAACACCGAGGTGCTCATCGACGCCCATGGACAACCGCAACACCAGAAGAACTGCAGATGAGTTGCCGGCCTTTAATGAAGGAATAGTCTCGCTTCTTGATGGACCCCTAAGTCGTATTGGTTTGGAAAAACAGCCGAGGGACAGACCGTTCCTCAGGGCAGCCGTGCGGGGCAGATGGTATTACTTACCACCAGGTGAACCGTGTGCTTGTTCTTGACTCTCTTATGTACTGCTTGGAATGCCTTTCACATAAATCCAGCATGAAATAAAAACCTAACTGCTATATTTCACGTCAACCTCATTTTTTTTAATTTATACCATAGATGGCAAACGTGCAACCATCTGCCCATGAATATCACCAACTTCAAAGGAGTCGCAGATGCGCTGCCGGCCTTCAAGGTGTACGCTCTCTCCTCGAAGGTCCCATGTCCTACTAAGGTATCGAAGTTCGAAAATACCGCTGACGACGGCCGATTCCATAGAATTGTTGTGTGTGACAGAAAATTTCGCATAAAGAGAACAGTTCTGGATTGCCCACCATCGAGATGGTGGGGATAGAAATTTTGAATTCTGTCGTTGTGTTTAAACTTAGCGGGTTGAATTAAACCAACCCCTCAGAACTCTCATGGTATATTCGGATTTTTTATAGAATTGCAGCATCTTTTTTTTTATTATTATAATTTACTTTAAGAATTTTACATATGAGTATGTCGCCAAACTACTATGTAATATGATGGCGACAAAAAAACACTCATTCATTTTTTAAAACCTACACAATACATATTAAATACAATTTCGTGCATTACTAACATACTCTTACATTACATTAAATTAGTGTTCAAAGAAATATTTTTTTAATTTATTCTTAATAATCTCAGTCTAATTTATGATCAGTTCTCAGCCATTTAAAATCGTTAGATAGTTTTGGTACTAAATATTAAGAGCATCCCTCCCCGTAGCAATTAGTTGCAGATGCCGTTACGTATCCCCCCCCCCCCATCTCTGACCCGTTTAGTGTTGTAAAGATTTACAACAAAGTTCCCAAAGATTTAAAAGTAACAGACAATTCAAAGTTATTTAAGTACGAATTAAAAGTCTCTTGCTAAGAGAAGCCTTACTATTCTCTAGAAGAATTCTTTTTTTTTATGCAATTTTTTCTTTTGACTAATTTTGTATGCCCGCAGGGTAGGACATAGCTGTACAAATTACTTCTGAATTATATATCCAATACCTATGGTCCACAAATAAATGATTATGATTTGATTTGAAGTTATATATATTTCGTTTAGTTTTATATTCTTCCCTGAAATAGTTATCTAATATTATTTTTAATTTGATTTTGTTTTCCAAAGGCAAAATTTAACATATTCTAAACAATTTGTCGTAGTATTTTTCTTAATAAAATATAAAAGTATTATTTATGTAAAACCTAAACCCGTAAACTATATCCTACCCGTACGCACCCGCAGTTTAATACTAACGAACAACACACACACAAATATAATTAAATTGTTTTATTGAATTCTAACCAATTCGTGAGAGATAGAATTATGTTTAGACCACCGAATACGCACGCAAATACTTAATTTAACTTGAATGAATAATTTACTTGAATCTTTTAGGTAATGTCTCAAGATTAAAGCGAAGTGCTAGCAACGCTTCGAGAAGGTTCTGTGTTTGGTTCTTCCCTGAAATAGTTATCTAATATTATCTTTAATTTGATTTTGTTTTCTAAAGGCAAAATTTTGCATATCCTAAACAATTCGTTGTATGTAGTCTTTATTACACGTTTCTAATATATTCTTGTTAGCTAATATTTTTTTATTAAAAAAAATTAGTTCAGTAAAATAAATCTAAATTGTTTAATAAAACGTTTTAAAAAAAAATCATGTTTTTAAAACGTTTCATTAGCATTATTTACGCTCCATCATGTTAGTACAGCTAAATGAAACTATAGTTTCATAAAAAAATACATTACTTTACTAAACAAAAAAAAAACACGCAATGAAACACAAAATCGAAAACAGCTGATGCTCGGATCAACGAACGCACGGCCTATTCAGGATTATCCATCTGTCCCTAGCTCGATATCTCTGTACCCTCCCAAGGTTGGCTGGTCGATGATGCCTTAGGCATTAAGTCCGCCTTTGTGCATATGTTAGTTGTACAAAAAGTTTATAAATAAATGAATAAAAGAAAATATTTGTGTGACAGATGTGCCTGAACATAAGCTTTAACTAACTTTGAGCTTCGGTTCTAATACTGGACAAATTTTGGACATTTTGTTACATATCATTTAAAAAAAAATCATCTCGCTAGCAGCCGGCTTCCGAAGCTGTGGCCCTATTAGCTATCTTGACGATTCTAAAGTGTTTTGTATTTCGATACTAACTGTAGCCGATATTTTTTTTTATTTTTTCGGCATTTAACTTACCTGCGACGTCAGATATATGGTCTGGAAATGCTTAGTGTGGCCCGGTGTCTTGGATACTGATACCACTTTCCTGCCCATTATCGCGTTCATCAGCGAGGACTTGCCGACGTTGGGCTGGCCCACGCAGCCCACAGTGAGCACCCCATTTTTGTACTTCTCGTGGGCGAAGTATGCGGTGTCGGCCTTCTCCAGGATTGTTTCACCTGAAAACGAAAGGAAATTTGCTGAACTCAGCATATATGATGGGTTGTTTTTTTTTTGTGTGTGTGTGAGTATTGCTTTGGTTCAGAGACCTTTAGTTATATCTGATTGGAGTCGCGAGCGGGAGGCCCGCTGAGTAGGGAGACAACTGCTGCTGCACTCCTTGTCCTGTGAAGAACGTCGACGACAACAGAGGGGGGGGGGGCGATAATACGATCCGAGGGCCCCTCATAAGGAGGTACGAAACCTCGGCTCGGATCGCAATCTAAAGGGAGGACAGGTCGATATTTAGAAGCGGCCTAGAACACGAGTAAATCGCGTGTAAGTCGCCCCAAAGAAATCTCGATTTGTAAGTATACAGTGAGAGGAAAGCAACAACAGAGAGAAAGAGGAAAATAATCCCAAAGTATGTGGTGTCGGCTTCCTCTAGGATTGTTCCATCTGAAAACGAAAGAAAACATGCAACTCAGTATATGAGATGGAAGTAAGACTTCTTTAAATCGCCTCAAAGGAACCTCGATTTGTAAGTATATATAGTCGACGCATTTTAAACTGAGTCGTCGGGCAATAAACGTCACTGACAGTAGGAATGTGCACGCAATACAACCCGTTATCGATACTTAGCTACCTGCGCACGCGGGGTCGATGCGTCATCGTGACCTTCATTAGCACTCCGACTCCTGATTGGTTGTTACGAGTAAGGGTTGTTGTTTTTCTATAAATATAAGATTTTTTGTTATGACACTCATTACATTACTTATGTTTCGTTAGGCAATACGCACACGTGAGGTCTAACGTGGTTTTATTTTCAGATAGCGAAAAATGATTCCTATTAATACTTAACATAATTTCTCATATCGATATGCACCTCTACAATTCTTAAGCACATCACTACACCTCTCCATAAGACCTGTAAGTGCGAGCGAGACAGAAATATAATTAAGATTTATGACCCGAAGCCTCAGTTCATAATGCGTCGACTATAGTCAGATGAAAGGGAGCAGCAACAACAGAGAAAGAGTGAGAGGAAGAAAACATTAAACCCAGTGATGTACATAGCATAGTTATTTTCACACAATTAAAAATACAGATGTTGCAATCCAGTTCGACCGTTAAATTTTAATGTCATCGCTCCCATAACACTAGAAAAATTATCACGTGTGTTTTATTGGGATCGAGGGAGACCAGATGGAAGAAATTTGACAGTTCAATCTATGAAGAATGAATTTAGTGAAGAATCTCAATTAAAGATAATTGGAAAATCCAATATGATAGTTTGTATTCATATATCATTACTAGTGGTTCATTACTAGTTTTTGTTTGTATATATGATTGTTTTTTTTTTTGTTGTTAAATTAAACATATATATGTACATCTAAATGTGTATTATGTTTTATTTTGACTTTCGAAAACGCGGGACGTGCAATAAATAGGCAACGTCCAATGTACTATGAAGTCATTAAACCCACCAACTTCAGTCCCCTCGTCATCATCAAACTCTATGTTAGTTTCCTCCGCTATTTTCTCCTCCCAGGTGCCGAGGTCCACTTGTCCGTTCACAATGTCCTTGCAAGCGTCTAATATTTTTGTTGCCCCCTCTGCACACATACGCTGACGTCCCTTGCGTCTTCTCACTTGCAGACCTGTCAAAATAAAATTTATCCTATTTAGCAGCACGTTATTTATGACTATGGTATGGTTACAAAAAAAAAACTTACAATGCAGTTTATTTCCGGCTCCGGCGTGAATGGCATGGCTTTGCTAGCGAAGGACCATAGGATACAGCATTACAGCATAACATAAGCAGTGCTGTCTTGTCTTTTTTTTTTATTACATTAAGAGTTACAAATAAGCATACAGTTCACCTGATGACAAGGGATTCCAGCGGCCCAAGACATCTACATTCATCCATATGACAAGGAATCATAATGCAGATGCGTTGTCGCCCTTGAGGACTGAGATGGAATGCCTCGTCACCAGTAATAAAGGTCACCGGATCCCTTCACTGACCAGACGAAACGCAACGGCGTTATGCTGCTATTTCACGCCGGTATTCTGTGAGGGCGTGGTCCTAGCCCGGTCGAGCTGACCTATTCATTCTGTAGTTAGAAACAAACTGCAGTAAAATAGTGTATAAAATCTTCGTGCAGTTACGATTTGGAGGTTGGGTATGGCACATCTATTTATTCTTTTATTACTAGAATAATCTACCAGGAGAACATCATATTTATAATGAACATTGATGTTACTAAGATTTATCTTAACTTCACACCAACTAAGCCCAAATGCCTGTACCAGGAGTTGGTTGCGAACAATCTTCGATCAGGTTTCGCAGGCCGTACGCCTAAAACTAAGACTAAAATGACACCTAAACATATGATCGATATGGGTAGATATAAACTTACCGGCCTTATCGCTACTGGCGCCTCGCAAATTATATCCAGGACACGAAGTGAAGTAGACAACTCTCAGACCTGGACATCTCGTTGAAAGGTACTCCTTCCAACCAGCCACTACAGAAGCCGGCACCAAATCAATTTTGTTCAGCACCAATATCATGTCCTTTTTCTGCTCTTTAACAACATATTCGTAGAGGGACGGTGGGAACATCATACCCTGAAAAGTAAGAAGATTAATGATTTATTATATATTAATGACTCCCTATAGGCCAATGAATTATATTTTTAATGATGTTTAGTTTGAGGATTTTTGTTGTACATGGTTAATGACTCCCCATAGGCCAATGAACTTTTTTTAACGATGTTTAGTTTGAGAATTGTTTTTAATAACATATATAAAATATTTAAAATTTTCCTGACGCATTCTATCTCAGTCCTCTTCTTGAATGTTTGTTGTGGATGAATAGCACGGGCCACAGCTATCATTCACTCATCATAATACCATATAAAAAAACAAACACTGAGATCATTACATTTTTTTTTATTCTATTGAGAGTAAAAAACGACCATACAGTTCACCTAATGGTAAGTTATTACTGCGGCCCATGACATCTACATTCATCCCTGCCATGGAATCATAACGTAGACGACCCTTGAGGACCGAGATGCCTCATCACCAGTAATGAAGGTAACCGGAACCATACCCTCACCAGACAAAAGACAGCAGCATTATGCTGCTATTTTACGCTGGTATTCTGTGAAGGCGTAATCCTACCCCGGTCCAGCTGACCCATTCATACTGTGACTAGAAACAAAGTGCAGCGTAGCTCTACCACTGTTATATTAATAATTATCACATTACTTCCATTCTTTCTTAAATGCAACACGACCAATTAACCTATTACAACTTGATAAATCTTACAGCGAATCTAACGTCCACAATCAGCAGCAGGATGTCACACATCTCCAGCACCCTCCACAGCTGCCTCCAAGTTTCCAGGTTGAGTTCGAAGTAAGACATGTCCTTCCAGTGTTCGGAAGCTTGTAATTTGTCTATATACTCCTGGAATGGTGAAGAAAATTGTATAAAATTTCCTCTCGATTCTTTGTTCCTGTGATACATAATCCGAGGAGGCTAGTTGATGACATCGGGGTTGTTAGCGCAAACTATGCTAATCATCAATTTAAGAAACGGCCTAGTTACTTATATAAATAAAAACATTTCTCCACTAGCTTCACATAAGATAAAAAATATTGCAACGGAGTGGCTTACTAAACTCATATATAGTGAGATTGAGTCATTATTACAAATAGTTACATAAGTGACACAATACACATCTGCACATTTACACACACAAACACACAGATAGACAAATGGTTGACAATATAAAAAGCTTACTTATAATATTAACTGTCTACTATTTAATTTAATAAATAGTCTATGGTATGATGATGTTTATTTGTAAAACACTTGTTAGACAAGGATGCCCCATCCTGGCACAAGGAAATATTTACTTAAAAGGACATATCAATGTTTTAATGCAATTTTTTTTTTAAAACTTATACATGGTAGCGATGAAGTTCCCTTAACCAGGGTTATATCTGTCTAGTTGTTATCAAATGTCATTGGTTACAATGGATAGATTATAGTGCTTTCAGGGCAAACAGAGCCACTCACACAGCACGTCCTTCCCTGGTTCAATGATATATATACATGCGCAATAAGATCAGATATAGTTCCGGAATACAGTGTCAAGGAACTAATTGCCACCTCTGCAAACTAAGACGGAATGCCCCCATCAGCAATTATAAGGGTTTCATCGTTTCTACACTTATTATTTTACTCTGGTCAAGCCAACACATTAATGCAACAACTAAAGCCAAACTTTACAACTATTCCATAGTAGATTATGTAGATTAGAACTATTCCAGAGTAGGGGGGAGGGATCCATATTAATGTATGCTCTAAATATAAACTATACTATCTGTTACTCATCCCCCCCCCCTTCCACTATAAAGGATGGGAGGAGTAAGGTATTACTTACCCTAAAGTATTTCTGCTCCTGCGCATCTAACTGTGCGACAGTCATATTGAAATCCCACGGAGGTCTTTTCGGGAATGATAATTCAACCGGGAAATAATCAGAAGGGTCCACCTCCATATCTCTCTCTGACGCCGGATTCAGGGATTTTCTGGAGAAGAAATATGTACATTCATATAGCTCAATGTTATATATTTCATGGCATATTAATATATACCGATGTAGCCGGGAATCGAGCACGGAATCTATATCACAATGACCAACTTTTACAATTGGACAGTCAGGGAACGCAGTGCAAGTTTATAGAATTAACTCTCAAACAATCTCAGTATTTTTAAGTTTTTCAATAATAATATATGAAGTAACGGTTAGTGATATAATGGTCATAAATATTCCCATCAGCACCCATTCCCTAAAACACACACACATACAATTTTTATCTAGATTCTGTTGATGTTAGTGCCGTTACCCTATGCGGCTCTTACAGCTTCAGTTTCCTTAGTGCTTGCTGATAAGGGTTCCGTGAGCTAGACAAATTTTAATCTCCGGCTTATTGGTTTTATGCGTACAAATAGTTTTAGATAAATTAACAGAATAAACAATTTTATTTTGTGTAACAAATCTTAACAGTTATATCAAGTTAAGTAATATGAAATTTTACTCGGTAAAATATATAAACAAATTGTGTACCGTAGTTTATCGGACTATATGACCTTTCTACATAGAAAAATTTAACTCGAATTTTGGGTTCATCTCATGGTCCGTAGGTTACATGAAAATATATTTTTAATAAATCTTCCTAAAAATATGTCACGAATCGATGATACTAACGAGATGTTTGGTAGTAACAAGAGTGAAGATGAGATGTTTGTTAATTGTATTTATGTTTAATATTTCTTGTATGCTGTGAAGTTTCCCAATAAAGTAAATAAATAAATATATGAATTTTGCTAGGTCTTTTACATTAAATTACCAAAGTAAGAAAATTAAAATATATTTTTCTAAAAATAATGCATCATCAACTAAGATCCAAGATGTATATGCGTTCTCACCTTTGAGAATTGTAATAATATTCCTCATTAAAATTCGGATCCCTATACTCATCATACGAAAGACAGCGGCGTTGTGCCGGCATTTAACGCTTGAACTCCGCGGGGGCTGGGTTCGTTGTCATTGCTGCTAGTCAAGATATAGCTGCAGATTTACTCTAATGGTTTAGGACCTAAAGGACCAGGAGTGAGCAACCTCTATTATCAACGCGCCTAACCAAATATTGAAATTTTTTGCCGGACCAAAATTTCAGTTTTTAATCGTATCTAAAATTGTATTCATATTACTATTAGGAGCTTCCGAAAACGAAGACAGACGATAGTACTAATGACACCTTTGATGATGGGAGAACTGTGTTATTACTCTCATTGAAATAAAAAATAAAAATAAAAATAAAAAAATATATATACATTGCCTGGATCACCTAGATCGGCGGTGAAGGACGATATTGCAAGGATACATAAACCAATACGTCGATAAGCCATCCAGGGACAAGGCATAAGTTCGGCAATTGGATCTGTGGGAAATGAAGGGTGACAAACAAGCACACCGTGCACCTCATGATGGGTGATGACCGCAACCAGTAAAACCCCGCATACATTTAGGAAAAAGATACAAATGGCGATGTCAACCGACTGAGGGACTGATGCCTCTACCATACCTTTAATTTCTGGTCTCCGAATACCATCACTCACCGCACGAAACACAGCAGTGTTATACCTTTACTTTACGCTGATATTATTATGAGCAAACCGAGTTGGACCCCCATGTGCCGGCACCAAAAGAATTGTTAATTGTAAATAGATGCTGATGCTTCACCCAGAATAGGCATTTACTCACAAAGCATCCTCCTTCTTCATCCTCAACTCCTCATCGGACTCTCGGTAGAACTTGAGGGCGTACCGGTTGGCGTCACCGCGGCCACGAGCTCTGTTCGTCTGGTAGTTGACGGCGATCATGTCGTAGGCGGTGGAGCCAGCGGGTGCTGGAAAAGAAGAAAGCTAATCTTAGAACCTTTAATTCTAGCTACAGAATTAATAGGTCGGCTCTGACCGGGGAAGTACCACGCCCTCACATAATACAAGTAGCGATGCTGCCGTGTTTCGTCTGGTGAATGTAGGAATATGGAATCCTTAATTACTGGTGTAGAGGCATTCCATCTCAGCCCTCAAGGATGACAACGCATCTGCATTATGATTCCTTATCAAGGGTGAATGTAGATGTCATGGGCAGTATGAACTGTGTTTGTTTAGATATATTATATAAAGACATAGTAGCTCAGTATGCTAAATTCAAATTTACTATATGTGTGAGTTAAACAAGTTTGTTCTCCTGTGCACACACATAGATGAATATTGCGAACGGTGAACGATAACACCGTAATATAAGCAATGTGCATGTATGTCTTCATCAGAAAATCTTACCTACATCTGGAAACTGGATGCCACCATCTGAACGTGTACAGTTTACATACATTTAGCAAATATCTATATAAATATGGAAGTACCATTGAAATCGCAACTAGGCGGGAACATGGATGGCATATGTCGGACTCGCACCGACTAAAACCACATTGCGTTCCACCTATGGCGTATGGCGGGTTCACGCGAACGCTCTCGCACACACATCCGCGCGATGCCGATTGCACCGGCCGACCGGGCGGCCAGTCCTCCGGGGTGAGGACATCCCCATTTCCACTCCCAGTATCAGTGCCTGTGATAACTTGTATAAACGTAAAAACTATGGACATGATATTCATTATAAAATTACAGTGGTCCGAGTACGGTGTATTGTTTCTAGTTGTTGCATTAATTTATCAGATTGACCAGGGAAGGGCCACATATTTTTTGAGAATACCAAGTTAAAATACCTTCATAACGGAATGTAATTATATCCCAATGTTTAACGGTAAAAGTAGACAAAGAAAGTCAAAACTTGTTACTGTTTAAGATTGTCTCCCGTTGAAATATTACCGATATCCTATTATACATCTAAGGCCCGATATTTTAGTAGTCAGATAGGCAAAAGGATAGCGCTTATTCGACGAACAGCAAAATTTTTCGTTCTTCAATCATCAGACATCCCTTATTCGACGAATTACTCATCTACCTGATGTATAAATTTATTCGTCGGCAGAACGGCCAGGTAGCGCTTATTTTTATGGAATAAAATGTTCAAACAGACGCATGAGGTGTCATCAATGTTGCCAATGCTACGGCTGGAATGATTATATATCTTGTAACTTTTAAATTCAATTTTTTAAAAACTAAGAGGGACATTTCGCAAACATTTCATTAATGTTAAAAACGCTAAAATAGCGACGGTTAGCTAATGATTTTTTTCCCCTTTTATTAATAGTGCTACGGCCCACCGTTGATTTATTTTTGGCAACACTCGGTGTCATTGACAAAAATGTACATACAGTAGAAACTGACAGTGACATAAGGTAATAGAAAAAACCGACGACCCTCTCTAACGCGCCAAGATAATGTAGTTCTGTTCTTCAGCTGGCTGAAGTTAGCTTTCTTACGGAGAAAAAAAATGGCTAGATAGTTATTCCGAGAATAAAGTACTATTGATAAACTGAAAACTTTTATGAGTCAAATAAACAGTGTAATAAAATTATTCCATTGCTAGTTATTTAAGCGAATAGTCATGAATTGAAATATCGGCCCTAAAATAATAATATAACGATAAACTGAATTATGATAAAATTAATTATGATAGATACACATATAGCCTTATAGCCCAACTTGGAATAGGAGGAATCGAACCCATGACCCTCCACTCTTGACTACAGACTTGCAACTGTGATTATTACATTGAGAGTAACAAATGAGCACACAGTTCACCTTATGGCAAGTGATTCCTGCGGCCCATGACATATACATTCATCCTTGACAAGGAATCATAATGCAGATGCCTTGTTACCCTTGAGGACTGAGAAGGAATGCCTTGTTACCAGTTAAAAAGGTCTCCCGATCCCTACAGACCAAACGAAAGATAGCAGCATTATAGTGGTATTCTACAAGGGCGTGGTTCTACCCCGGTCGAGCTGACCCATTCATTCTGCAGCTAGAAACGAACTGCAGTGTAACTCTACCACTGAGATTATTCATGATATTAGACTGGAAACTTGTTGTTTTGGGCAAATATCATTTCAGAGCTTCTTGAAGGAGAACGAGAGAAAAATTTAGAGAATCTTTAGGGTCTAAGAAATTAGATATAGCTATAACTGATAATGAAGTTCATTCAGTACATTTTAGCAAAGAATGTCAAGTGAATAAAATATCCTGTATATTTTACAGTGCCATATTTACCCCAGCACAAAATATTATAAAAAACTAGACAAATAACAGAGCATTAAACAAATAATAAAGAAATGTAATGACAAACAAATTGGGATCATGGACAATTCACTATGCAAACTGCAAGGGGATAATGAGGCCGAAACCTGAAAATTAGAATCACTTACCGTTTAGGATGCACCACCACACAGGGGAGATCAACACCGCTGGCAGGTGCGTACAGGCTGTGTGTGTTTTTTTATAACATTAAGGACGGCTTACAGTTAACCTGATGGTAAATGATGTCTGCAGAGCATGATATTTACGTCACAGTATTAGGATACCTATGCATTATCATGCCTAAAGACAGGAATGGTATACCGTGTTAAATGTTAACCCATACTGCTACTCTCACCATATGAAACACAGTAATATCCTGCTATTTTATACTCGATATTCTGTGAAGGTGTTTCTGGGAGGGGGAAAAGGCCCTTTTCTGGTAGAGTTGATTCATACAACCACCACTTGAAAACCCAGTCCTCACAAACAGGACAATATAGGAACATGCATATTGTCTATGGACCATCATTTATTACTGCTATTGTTCATTCTAGGCTAGTGAATTATGTATGCTGTACTTTTTTTTTAATGATGAAAACTTCTCTTTGGATTGTCTATTGTTCTATGAATATTTTATTACTTTGCATCTGTCTACACTAAAGTCATACAGCATTTTACCTTGCTTACAAAAAAACAATGTATATTTCTTTTCTTATTCTTGTGCATTCGCTAATTTATATTTACTTTAATATTAATAGCCAATAGCATTCTATCAAAACTTAAAAATAGTTCAGATGGGACATTAAACAAACTCGGGGACCCCCTTAATCAAGCATCCTGACCATCCGGTCATCAATTACTAAAATATGCGACTCACACGACAGTAAGAGGTTCTTGTTTTTCTTCGCCTGCAACTGCTGCTTTTTCGCCTTACCGCTGAAAGGTGTTTTACGCCTGGACTGAGGCATTTTGCTATTCTGTGAGAAACATTTCGCATATTACATATATTTATTAATTACCATAATAATTTAAAAAAATACATTAAAATCATACCATATTTACATAATAAAAATCATACACAATATACATTGAAATTGATCAAAAGCTGTTTTGCCATCACTAGCTTAAAGGTGAGTGATAAATTAAGGCAGCAGGTCCATAAAGGTAAAGTACAATGTTTTTTTTTAATAATATTTTAGATGACAAATGAGCATACAGTCACCTGATGGTAAGTCATAAACTTGACCCATGATATCTGCATCAAAGTTCAACAAACATTCAAGATGCATTAGTGCTTTATCACCCCTGAGGACTGATCCCTGCACTCACCATTCAAAACATCACCATTAATGTTGCAGCTTGTTTCTACCTCTACCATTGTTAGATAACAAACAGAAAACTCCGAGGGGGAAGACTACACCTAACAGTAGGATTTGTGTAATGAAATAATAATAATAATAATGTAGCCTATAATTATGTTTATTGGTAAAACAACTGGTCCAAACTATGGTTTCGGCCACACTTGAAACACTTTGGTTTTGACCTACATAATGCTTTTACATGACCAAATCTGCAACAATTGTAACACTGCATTGTGGGGAAATGTAAAGATCAACTGGGAGAGCAGTGTACCAAATAAAAATTTGCTTAGGTAGCATTTGTCCATCAAATGTAAGAACCACAGTTTCAGTAGGCTTAAATTCACTGCCATTACAAGTAATGATATGCTGTCTCATTCGTCTTACTTTTAAAATTGGACCGCATCCAACAGGTAAATTAATATTTTCCGTAACTTCTTCATCTGAACACTCAGCAGGTATGCCTCTTACAACACCCATACGGGTCACAGTAAATGTTGGGATAAAAACCTTATACTCGGCTAATTGCAAAGCAGGGCTGTTTAGGAAATAATTTGCATCCTGTTAATTATTAAAAGACAGAGTCAGTCTATTACAGCCAATTTGTTTTAACCTTCCATTAACAATGTTGTGGATAGAATTACTTTTTAAAAAACAATGAAAAGCAATAGAGTGAACTGTAACATTATCATTAGGAGTTTGTTGTATTCTTTGTATATGAACAACATATGGTGCTGCATCACTTGCCTGATATGTTAATCAAGCTACAGATTCTGGTTTTTTATACTGATTGGACGAATTAAGTAGTCAGTGAACAGGGGAGCAGCACTTATTTGGGTATTGGTATTATTATTAGATAAAGGAATGCAATCACATTCATTTTGTTTTATTTCCTTGCCCTCATGTTTCCAATTTCCTCTCTTTTTGTTACAATTAGAGCAATGTTTATTCAGTGACTCTACGTTTCCAAGCACCCCTGCTAGACTTCACGGATCCGTCGGTTTCCATGCCAGACTCCTCATTAGAAACTGTTACATAATAACCAACCCCGGGGTCATCAGGCGGCTCCATAAGGAGCAAAAGTATATAAAAAAAACTTACCAATGAATTTTCTATTAATTACACTCTTAAATAAAATTTAAACAAATAAAACTAAGAAATCACTAATATATATACACAAACTACACTAAACTACTGATCCAAATCCAACAAACGAAATAAAATTTTATTAAAAGTCGAAAAACGCGTACATCTACAATAGTTTTTCCCGCGCTTCCCCAAGAAAAAAAGTTCAATGGGATGTAAAATATGTCAGTCCTCAATTGATACTTTTAATTTTTAGGTCATATTCATATATAATAATTAATAAGCACACACGTTAATTTATCGAGAATATGATAGACATACTAACGCATAGGGTCAATCGCAGTTAAATCTTAACTTTTATATACTTACTTAGTAGTATATAGTACTCTTCCTTAGTGGCAAAATAAAAACGTGCCGGTAGCCGGTAAGCTAATGGGAAAGGGGAAAGTATGAAATCAGAGACAATATACAAGTAGAAACAACTACAGTTCTGGTATTTTTATTATTCTGAAGATACTACATCAATATTATAATGTATTTAATACAGGATTCGGAACGAAATTAGCTGGTGAGAAATGGAA
The DNA here is from genome assembly GCA_029286865.1 of Teinopalpus imperialis. Taxonomy (NCBI): domain Eukaryota; kingdom Metazoa; phylum Arthropoda; class Insecta; order Lepidoptera; family Papilionidae; genus Teinopalpus; species Teinopalpus imperialis. Next base: position 5,199,868 of record JAGSMU010000038.1, on the reverse strand, counting down.
AATAAAGGGAGACGACACATATACATTTGCACAACTTTTTTACTTGATCTTAAAAATTATATCTAACCTAAAATAGTAAGTCACCTTTTTGTCGCAACTCAAATACAAAAGAAATCACTGCTAGTGTAAAAATTCGGAAAACTCAAATACGTTCATTACATGAAACAACGAAAACAGACAAATGTCGAATATCGGAGTAAGAAAATCGGACACAGTGACAGATGTGTGCACAGATAGCAAACCAACATAGACATCCGCAGTAGAATGATGGTGGCCCATATAGCTCAAAAGATTAGCAAGCTGAAGTGGCAATGGGCTGATTATATAGGTCGTAAAAACCAAACCGATGGGAAGAAAGGTTCTAGAGTAGTAACCTCGGGCTGGCCGTCTCAGTGTAGGACAACCCCACTAGATGGAGCGACGATCTATGTAAGTTTTCGGGAAGTCGATGGATACAGATGGCTCAGGATCGTTCTTTGTGGCAATCTATGGGGGAGGTCTATGTTCAACGGTGGACTATGGTTAGGTTAGTCTTCACAGTAATGATGATGATTGCTGAATACTAGTTTTACATATATCATATACAGAGGCGGCTTTACATATGGTGCAGGGTGTGAAACCCAGACGCAGCGGTATTAGGGGCACCGGCCTCGGCATTTTCAAAATGACCGATCAGCTGATCGAGTTAGTATAAAAGTCGATTGTTTTTACAATTTCCATTTCTGACATTGACATAAAATTTATATAGACATGTTAACATTTGTATCTCTTCCATTTTGACCGCGCACTGACTAGAGGGCGCTAGGGTAATGTATGCACACGAGCGCTACATGGGCCAGTGACGCCTTTGATCATATATGGCACGTAGTTAACTATCCTGACTAATTACATATCTAGAATTATAATTATATTTTATAATGTCAAGAAAAAAATTAAATGACTCGTGATGCCGTCCACCGTACCAAGCCGTACACGGCATATTGTGCTATTGAACAGTTCAGGGATACAATACAAAATATTTCAAAGGGCAGAAAATATGAGAACTACTTAGTAGTTACAGATGTTCTCCTTGTACCTTGAATTTTCTCAGTATATGTATATTCTGTGAGCGTACTCCGGATTAAGTCCAGAGTACTGCGCATAAACAGTTACCAGTTATCTTTCACCGGGCTGACAAGATGTTAACATACATAATGTTACGCTATCTGCACACGCTACATTTGGCTGTATAGTTTAGTACCTAAGCTTTTCTTGAAAGATTGTAAAATCAAAAAAAATCGCGAGAATTATCTGTCAAACAAATAAAGGAGATTTCTCAATTTTAGTTTATTTATGTATTTAAGTAAATGAAACATTAAAATAAGTCTAAAATTGGATTACATATGAAATAAAATGGATCGCGTACAAAGGTTAGAAAAAGAAATAAATGAATTGCGTAAAGCTTTACAAGAAAAGGAAAACGAATTATTTGAAATGAAAAAAAACTGGATGCCGGTATGTACTGCTTTCTCTCATTTCATTTCATGCAGTTGAAATTTTTTAAAGCCGTTTAATAGTGTATCGAAGTTTGAATAATCGTTCTTAATAGACCTATATTAACCGATAGAAAAAAAAATACAAGTAAACCTGCCATTTAGGTATACGTCGAAAATTATCATATATGTAATTATACCAATTAAACCTTACCAGGTGCTATTTCTAATTGAGGTTAGGGTTGCATGCCCCTCCATTCTTCTTGTTTTCCACATTATTTGATGCTATGATATATGATTCACATCATTCTTCATACGATATATTCGTTTTTTTATTGGTTTTTCTCTAGCTAGGAAGGAAACGGCAATTGGCCAAATACCTTAATATTTTTGATTTTATTCATATGGGCTAATATGATACAATATTTAAAAACAATACATCATGTGAAAAAGACATCTACCAAGTTTTCACCAGTTAATGTAAAAACTTTGATACATGATGATTACATTATTACCGTCAGGTATATGAAGATAAAAGAAAAAACTTAAATCACCATATTGTATATAATTAAATTTTCCATTCCACTGCATACTTAAATTTGAAAAGGCTAGAGTAATAGAATTCCAGACCATTTGTATCTGCAATAGTTCCATTCAAAATTTCAATAACTGTCTTCTTAGTAGATTTGTGACCAGTTTAATAATTTCAGTTTATTACCTGATAATATGAACAGCACTATATTATAATAACATAACCATTTCAACCCACAGAGGCACTTCACTATGTAATATCATAATACATGTGTAACAATGTTTGGATTACTCTCCTTACTCAGCGGGCCTCCTGCTCTCTCTCTAATTAGAAACTATAGAGGTCTCTGACCAACAGCAATACTCATACACAAAAAAAAGCTTGGATTACTAGTATTAAACATAGTAAATATATATTTATTTGCATTACAGTAATCCAGTGCTAGTGTATGTCAGAGGTGGCCATTGTGTTTGATTGTGATTGTCTGGTCTCTTTACCCATAACTTGCTTACATACATTTTGTGCTGGAACACTGTGTATAATTGTACTATAGATGCATTTCGCAACCCCTTCTTCACCCCTTAGACTATACCTATGACAACAAGTTGATACTTTTAAGATAAAAAAAAAATCTTATACACAGAAAAGTGTTCCACCCCTGGTGAATACCATATGTGTAGCATATAACTATAACAGAAGTGCTAATGTGGTGCTGATATTCTTTCGGAACCAAAGAGAACAAAAAACTACATTTGTACCTGAAAAAGAACATTTTTTTTTATAATTCACATGCCCATACTTCACCTCAACTCCACCTGATGTTAAGTGTGGATGTAGATGAAAATGGTTAAATACACTAGTTCGATAAATGCCTATTTGCTTTTCTTGCTTAGATGGCATATATAGCGAATAGTACTTCTCGCCCAGAAACTATAATCACTCAAATGTTTATATATTATAATCAGTTAAAAAAATATTTTCTTGATTTTCAGAGGCAGACAAATAATGGACTGCAAAATTATAGTACACTGTGTCAGGAAACTGATGATAATATGGGCAAAGTGCAGTATGGTGATAAGCTTTCGAAATGGGCCATTGAGAGGTAAAACTTAAACTCATATTCAATAATTCCAAATTGACTTTTTAAAAGCATGTTTTGTCAAATTGTTACAAGATGCCTTTCTAACAAAACAAACCAGACGCTGTGCTTAAACATCATTACTGCTGACCTGATAGATACCTAGCCTATATAGCTAACATGTGAGAATAATCTTTTCTTTGTTTTCTTGTTCCCTTCACTCTTCTAAAGTTTACCTATCAATTATTATTTTGCAGGTATAGCCGACAAATACTACTCCCTGACATCGGAGTCCAAGGCCAAGAGAAGCTATGTGCTGCCAAAGTATTGGTAGTGGGAGCTGGTGGTTTGGGGTGTCCTGCTTCAGTTTATCTGGCTGGCGCTGGTGTTGGTTAGACTTCACTTCACTTATTTATATCCTTGCTATCATGCAAATAATTACCGCAATGTAATGTTCTTTGTGCATAGATATCACCATGGTTGGAGGACACCCTTTCAAATAGAATCAAAATATTCTAATTTTGACTTTCAGGAGAAATTGGTATAGTGGATTATGATAAAGTGGATCTGACAAATATTCATAGACAAATATTGCATGGGGAAGGTGACCAGAATACAAGTAAGGCTGAATCAGCCGCAGAAACCTTAAGAAGGTAAGTCAAACACTATGAAACATAACCAATTAATACATAACAAGTTTTTTTAAAGCCATATATAAAAAAAATACGAAGGTATATATCGTCTGATCTTATGGTACATGGATTACATACATTGGAATAGGGAAGAGAATGCCGACTGAGCCTCTGTGTTGTGCGAATGATGACAGCACTTTAAAAATATAAATTTAATTATATATATAATATTACAACTTATATAGCATAAATATTAAGGGTTTTAATTTCTTATAATTCCAGTATCAACTCTCACATTAAGATAACTCCATACAGCATGCAGTTTGATTCGAATAATGCCCTCAGCATTGCATCACAGTATGATGTGGTACTCGACTGCAGTGATAATGTACCCACTAGGTATCTACTTAACGACGTGTGCGCAATTGCTAAGGTAAGGATTTAACTTGATAAAGCCACAGTGCAGCTATATACTTGCTATAACACATAAGTTTGCTGACCACGGGAGGATCACACATTGAGATATTACATTAAGAGTAACAAAACAGTTTACCTGATGGCAAGTGATTTCTGCAGCCCATGACATCTAGCTAGTGTAGGGATTTGAAGACCTTTATTACTGGTAACGAGGCATTCTATCTGAGTCCTCAAGGGTGACAACGCATCTGCATAATGATTCCTTTTCAAGGATTAATGTAGATGTAATGGGCCCCAGGAATCACTTACCATCAGGTAACTATCTGCTTGTTTGTTACTCGCAATGTAATGATAAAAATAAAAAAAACATGAGTTTTGTTTTATTTATATCTAAGGCATTTATTAAATACTAAAAAAAAAGGCATGACGGTTTTGAATGTTTACTTATAAATATATCTTGTCAACAGTTACCATTGATATCTGGTAGTGCATTGAAAATGGAAGGCCAATTGACGGTATATGGATATAAAGCTGAGAAGAATACTCATGAGGTAAGTATCATGATACATACCTTATTCGGAACATGAAGTGTTAATAGCCTAATCATTTAGGGTACGGTCTGCAAAACATAAGGTTGTAGGTTCGAATACACCATTCAATCCTAGCTCAAGCATTTGTGTTTAGTTGTACTAGTTAACCGGAATATTAGTAATATCAATAGTAGCAATGCTTTTATATTCTCATATATTCTTTTAAAAAAAAAAACATACTCGTATAACTACCACAGCAAACTGAAATGATTTAATCATGCCAATAATAAAAAATAACAAATAATAAAAAATTCACACAAAAAAAATATATAATATTATATAAAAGTTGACAAGATAAAGTTATTGTGTATTTAAAAGGTTACAAAAAAAAAATAACAGACAATAGAAAAAAGAAAATGTTATATAGAGTGCCATTATATAGATTATTTATATATGTTATTTATTTATATATATTATATAGACTCTATATAACATTTTCTTTTTTTTCTTTTTTCTATTGTCTTTTATTTTTTTTTTGTAACCTTTTAAATACACAATAACTTTATCTTGTTAACTTTCATATATTCATTTTATTTTATTTTTTCTATGTGAATTTTTTATTATTTTATCATATTTTTATTATAGTTCATATAATTAGGACCGCCACTTCTCTTGTGTAAACTTCACGGAAGATCAGGTTGGTGACCCTAAGTCACAGCAGCACCTGATTGGAGATCCTTTACTTTATTTGACGCACAGCATGTTTCATTTGTCTGTCATTTATTTATCATTTTTGGTTTTGCTTTTTTGATTAGTTAGGGTATTTTTATTATTTATTTGTGATTGTTTTTTATTGTACCCGATTTTACTATTTGGCACACATGCCAAAAAGACATAATTTAAATAAAAAAGCATAATGTTGCTATGGTTTCGTCTGGCTAGTGTAGGGATCCGGAGACCTTTATTACTGGTGACCAGGTGTTCCGTCTCAGTCCTCAAGGGCGACAACGCATGTGCATTATGATTCCTTGTCAAGGATGAATGTAGATGTCATGGGTTGCAGGGATCCCTTGACATCAGGGGAACTGTGTGCGAGTTTGTTACACTAAATGTAATAAAAAAAAAACAGCTTATTAGATTATGGTGCCTAAACGATCAAACACAGTAATGGTTTGGTGGTTGATAAAACATGGAGACCTTACCTTCTGAAGTTGTTGATGATTATATAGCTAGAATATTCTGAAAGATATTAAATCTTACTCACTAAACGGTAATCATTTTACCAATAAATGGATTAAAGATTGTAATTGTTTCAGCGATATAAATAGATGAAATAGTAAAGACAAAGTATATATATAAACAGAGAATTCCTCATCATCTCGACGGTTGGCAATTCACCACTGTGCGCGAAATTTTCTGCCACGTACAACCGCCTATGAACATCTGCAACACTAGAGGAGTCCCAAATACGTTGGCGGCTTTTCAGGAAAGTGTAGGCTCTGTTCTTGTAGGTCCCTACGACGTATCGGTTCGGAAACACCGCTGGCGTGGTAGGAAATTTCGCGTAAAGCGCTCATAGGTGGATTGCCATCCATCGAGATGATTAGGATAAAATGTTGAATTCTGTCTTGATGTACGATGTTTAAACTCAGCGGTTCGGATTAATCCACAACTAGGATATTTTCTGACAATCTGTCATTACAAAAGGTTACAATTAACATTTTGATTGTTGGCTGGATGCCCGTTTAAATTGCAAAGGAGTATAGTCGTATATATATAAAAAACATTTTCAGGATTTATCCTACCAAGGACCATGCTACCGTTGCCTTTTCCCAAGTCCACCACCGGCCGAGACCGTTGGAAGCTGTTCCTCTAATGGGGTGGCTGGACCAATCCCGGGAGTTATAGGTGAGGGTATTTTTTAAATATTACTATATTACATGTTATAACAGGTTCCGAGGTTTCGGTGATATATCTACGCCGCTTATATTTAGTAGCTGCATTATGGATGGGTTGGTTCAGCTAGTGAATGACAAGGCATTCCATCGAAGCAGTTTGTTCCTAGCTGCAGAATGAATGGGTCAACTCGACTGGGGAAGGAATACAGAATACCAACGTGAAATAGCAGCATAACGCCGCTGTGTGTTTCGTCTGGTGAGTGTAGGAGACCTTTATTACTGGTGACGAGGCATTCTATCTCAGTCCTCAAGGGTGACAACGCATCGGCATTATGATCCCTTGTCAATGTAAGATGTCGCGGGCCGCAAGAATCACATACCATCAGGTGAACTGTCCGCTCGTTTGTTATTCTCAATTAAATAAATTAAAAAAACATTGCCTCTCCTGAGTTGCCATAATACACCGAGGTACTATCACGACACGCTAGCAAGCGGTTGATCCTCGTTGTTGGCAACAATGAAATTGCTAAATGCAATTTTAATTACTGATTTACTTTTACACGTGTTCGACGGTGATTTACTTTACTTTACTTTACACGTGTTCGACGCTAGAAACTTTGTTATTATATTTATACATATATACTTTATTGGACACCATCAAAATTAAATAAAAACAAATCACAAAACCAAAAAAAAAAAATATATTTCCAAATATGTACCAACAAGGTGGTCTTGTCGCTAAAGAGCGATCTCATCCAGACAATCTTTAGACTAAGGATTAGTTGAGTTGAAACAGGCTGTGTGGTGTACTGGTGACGTGGCATTTCATCTCAGCCCTCAAGGGTGACAACGCGTCTGCATTATGATTCCTTGTCAAAGGATGAACGTAGATGTCATGGTACGCAGGAGTCACTTAATATCATGTGAAGTGTGCACTCGTTTGCAACTCTCAAAAGTACCAAAACAACGTAAAAAACTAATACCAATATATTGTTATATAATAACGAAATAGTACACCAATATATATATATATATATATATATAAAAACTTAACGGACATATAAATTACAGTCAATGATTACTTAATGACAATGATTTCAAAAATCATTCGGTCGGTCTTAAGCTTGTTTAGCGTTTTCGCACGTTGAATTTGCGTTGGGAGATAATTCATAGACTCGACCGTAAAGGAGTTCTTATGAAATTTAATTCGATACGTATGTGGGCGTAATGCAAAATTATATTAATGGTAATAATATTTCCTCAGTTACTTCCATTTTGTGTACATTTTATTACTTAATAATTTTCTCAGGTGCCTTACAGGCTTTAGAAGCAATAAAATTGATAGTTGGACACACTCACGGGAAGCTGCTGGTGGGCAGGTTGCTGATATTTGATGGAGAGGATATAACATTTAGGACGGGTAATAATGGTTTTTTTTAATCTCCTATTTCTTTTTTTTTTTGTAGCAGGCGGCGAAAAATGTCAGAAAGGTAATAGAAGAATATTTTGGTCCACGATTACTTAGGTAAAACACCTCACAGTCAGATAATTCCACCCTTTATAGAATTAATTGGAAGTTTGAATTGAATTTGAATTGTTTTATGCCAGTTCGCAGTCCTTGCGTTTACAACCAATCAGAGTGCGCCATTTGTTAGTATTACTTCTGTCCTTGTCTCACTCCGCGTCTCGCTTTTTCTTTTACTCACGACTCTGATCGGTTGTTTATAATTTTCTTTAATTCTCGTTGAATTGTTCATTTTATAACAAATTATTTTAAAATTTTTAAACTAACAATGACTATATGTCTAGCCTACTAATTAATTAAATTTAAATTATTTTAACGATATTCGTTTTTTTTTAATTATTTTTGGCAGTGGTAGAGGTACAATGCAGTTTGTTTCTAGCTGCAAAATGAATAGGTCAGCTCGACCGCTGTAGGACCACGCCCTCACAGAATACCAGCGTGAAATAGCAGTGTGTCGCTGCTGTGTTTCGTCTGGCGAGTGAAGGGATCCGGAGACCTTTATTACTGGCGACGAGGCACTCCATCACAGTCCTCAATGGTGACAACGCGTTATGATTCCTTGTCAAGGATGAATGTCTATTTCCTGGGCCGAAGGAATCACTTAACATCAGGTGAACTGTGTGCTCATTTGCAACACTCAATGTAATAAAAAAAAAATCTTGCTATTCATTACGGCGTTAGTGGCGGCGTGTGTATTGCCAACGATAAAAATTATGATTTCTAATTATTTATTTCCAGTTAAACTCCGGGCACGTAATCCAGAATGTGCAGCTTGTTCTGAATCGCCCACAATAACGAAGCTGGTCGATTATGAAGAATTTTGTAAGGCGCAAGCCAAGGAGAAGGTAATATATTCGTCCCTATATTCCTATTTATATGAGGTAGGCAAATTATTAATTACAATGTAGTTACGTTACTATCATTTATATATATATATATATATATATATCTATTTATATACTGCAGATTGATTTCAGATTTATAAGAAATACTTGTTTTTAATTTACAGAAGCGTCTATAGTCTAACGGGTTATGGTACGGTCTGCGAAGTTTAATGCCGTAGATTCGGTTCCACCATTCCACTGGTCTCGTAAACCACGTATCCTAGCCACGAGAGTTTTAAGTTTAGTTCGAATGGTTTAGAGTTAGTTATGCCTCAAATATGTCAAAAGTTAATAACACAGCTAACGTTCAATTCTTTAAAATAAAAATTATTCTTCCACTTGTTAATCCCACCGTTGGGCATAATTATACACACTAGAGAGTAGGTACTGGTATTTTCTACACGAACACGTGAGCCATGACTGCCCTTTTAATTTAACGCTTACAATATCAAATATATATATATATATATATATATATTTTAAATCTGCCATACACAACTATTCTGTGGAATCAGCTGTCTTGCTGCTTCATGGGCGACGGTGATCACCCACCATCGGGTGTTCGTTTACCACCTATCCTATAAAAAATATATATATATATACTGTACTTGACAAAAATTAATATTTAATAATGGACCCTTATCGATCAGTATCACTCGTAACACATTAACTATATTGAATTGACGCTACTTGAGCATATCTCTAGAGTGCCGCCCGGCTGTGAAGTGCGTCGTTGTGCGTTCGATTCTAAGCCAAGGAAATTTTAATGATAAAAAATAACCAAAATTACGTAACAACTGCTGCTTTGTGTGTGGTGTTCATTAAGTGTATGTGATGCGTGAAGTTCAAAACTGCGAATGTTACGTCTATGTCGGTAAGTGTTTTTCTTTTTTTTTTTTTATGAACTTCAATTTACTTATAATTAATTGCATAATAACAAAACATTCGCGGTATTGAAAAAAGAAAAAAATAATTTTAGGGTTTTTTTTTCTATTTTCCCCAAAATAAAAAAATAAATTACTATAAACATATAATAAAACAAATATATACAATACAACAAAATGAACGTATATAAGGAACAACCAGACGGGTATTGTTGAGGTCCAAACGGTCGAGGGGTTAGGGCGAAAAGGACAGACACCTGCGGACTATACGAGCGGTGTCGAGGAGCACCGCCTTCTGTATTTGAGCCCGGAGCTCCTCATCCCGGAGTCCCTACCTCAGGTGATTCGAGATGCTGGTCGCAATTAACACGTTTTTTGATACGATACTATAGGAACAATTTCGGTCTGCATACCACCCCGCGTGTCGATCACCTCGTTATCATTATTTATTATTATTGTTGAATATTTGGGTTTTGTAATCGTAAGAATCAACAAACATAGTATTAGACATTGGCATAACCACACCGCAGCTTGTTCCTAGTTCTTGTACTCGTCATCAGCAAGGACTGCACCCTCAGAATGCCGCCACCGAGAAGTTACAGCATAACGCTGTTGAGTGATTTTTGAATGATGTGATGATTTAATGGTGATTAAATTTCGTTTAGGCGATTAATGAATCTAGATCCGATTGTAGTCGACGCATTATGAACTGAAGCTTCGGGTCATAAATCATATTCATCTGTCTGTCACGCTCGCACTTACAGGTCTTATGGAGATGTGTAGTGATGTGCGTAAGAATTGTAGAGGTGCATATCGATAACGGGATAGGTACCATCGATATGCTGCCTGCCTGTGATACTTTGGTTTTTATTCGATCCAAGGTCGCTATACTAACTCCACAAATCAGTGCTGCAAACTCTCGTGGATTATTGAAATTGAAGCAAGTTTTCTTCTCGGGTCAGTTTTCAATTATTTTAAAAACAGGAACACGTTGTGAATTACACCCCGAGCTTTAGCGTCACCATTTAATTACTTCAATACCACGTTAGAAAAAAAATTCTCCATTGTGCATATTGCGTAACGAAGCGTAAGTAATGTAATGAGTGTCATAACAAAAAATCTTATATTTATAGAAAAACAACAACCCTTACTCGTAACGACCAATCAGGAGTCGGAGTGCTAATGAAGGTCACGATGACGCATCGACCCCGCGTGCGGAGGTAGCTAAGTATCGATAACGGGTTGCATTGTGTGCACATTCCTACTGTCAGTGACATTTATTGACCGACGACTCAGTTTAAAATGCGTCGACTAGAGTGGTCGGATATTCCATCTCGATCACCAGCAGATTTTGTATAACTTCAATAGAGCTCCGCGTTTTATAACACAGGAAGTCCTCCTGTATTCTGGATTTTTAATTTTAATAGGCAAACTTGACAGGTGCGATCGACCTTTTTTCAAGCGTAGAGCATGTAGTTTTAGCTCATTATGAATATAACAAAATATAAAAATAGTCTTTGAGTTTCAACTCATTTAATCCTATTACATTTTTAACAAGGGCACGATACATTTATTAAAAACACATCGGAAACAAAACACGTGAAAATAAAGCAAGATACGCAGTTGCTTTGGTGGCGCGTGAGCGCTCTTTCTCGCGACCCGTGCGTTTTTACTTGGGGGAGGGGCGACGGCGGTAGCGAGCGTTAGGGTCCCGCATGGCGCGTAAAGTGTTCAGTGCTACAAAAATAATAAACATAATAATTAAATTTCTTGTAATAAATAAGAAAGCTACAATAAAATAAATGCCATCGATAGAATTTAGTTCACCTTTTACACTTTTTGTTAGTAGGTATGTGTTTACGTCCTAAAATGATGCAACTCCACCACCTTATTGATGATGAGAGGTTTACAATAGGGCGTAACAACAGTCTCGGATTCTCAAAGCGATTATAGCAAAAACAAATAGTGTTTAAAAGAAGTACACCTTTTCGTTTATTCTGATTCGAACTAATAAATTGAACAATTTATTATAAAAGAAAATGGATCGCAACGTTTCATTCTCAATCACTCAACACAAATATTACTTAACGATACACCAAATGTCGTTTTGGTCTTTTTTTTAATATATTGAGAGTATAATACAAACGTTCACACTGTACACCTGATGGTTAGTAATCCCCGCGCCCCAAGACATCTGAATTCATCCTTGGCAAGTAATCATAATACAGATGCGTTGTCACCCTCGTGGGCTGAGATGGAATATCCTCGTCACCAGTAATAAAGGTCACCAAACGAAACACAGCAGCGTGGTCCCACCTCAATCGTCCTGACACGATAATTCCGCAGCTAGAAACAAACAACAGCGTAGCTCTACCACTGTTAATGTCTATTTAATTAAAAAAACAGAGTGTAGTTGTTTTCGACAATGGCGATATCTTCTGATTATCACCAGATGACTTCTACTGCGTTAATCCCTTCCCATACCGACACCTACATCCTTGGCGTTATGGTCCATGATATCTAACGCCCTGACTCCATGACTCTTAGCTTGATCCTTTCGAGACTTACTGGTTATAGGATATTTTTTTTATGGCTTATGGGGCCACTGTTAGCTCGAGCGCTTTTACAGCTTCATCGAGTTGAAAGGTTAGAAACATTTTTAACAGAGGTAGAGCCACACTGCAGTTTGTTACTAGCTGCAGAATGAATGGGTCTGGTCGACCGGGCCTGGAGCACGCCCTCGTAGAAATTGTGAAACGGCAGCATTATGCTGCTGTCTCACGATGGCATTCACGATAAGTAAAATGCGGTAGGAATAATAAACCTTTCATTTTTCCAGAAGAAACAAGAAGCCCGCCTCAAAACACAGCGTCGCCGGGAAGAGAAAGAGAAACGTATGACAGGTCAAAGCTATTACGGTTTCCGTACCGCTAATATACCAGAAGGAGAAAAGAAGAAATGGGTGCAGGATGTCCCGAAGTCCGAAAGGAGAATGGGGAGCCGGTGCAAATCGGAGTTTTGTGCGAAAGGGACGTATAGACATTGCTCGAACATCCCGGATGAGAGTCGTCAAGAGATGTTTATCTACTTCTGGAACGAATTAGACTGGAAAGGGAAGAAGAACTACGTTCGATCCCTAGTAGACACAGTCCCACCGAAGAGAAGGAGACTTAAGCATAAAGGTTCCGTCTCAAGAAAAGGCGATACCAAATTATATCACTTGAGATTCCAAGATCAAAGACTTCCTGTTTGTCGGGTTATGTTTCTAAATACTCTAGGCATCAAAGAAGCTATGGTGAGATGTTGGCTGGTTGGGGAAAAACCAAAATTACCCAAAAAACCCATAAAGTCCCTAAATGTTAAATCTTATATAGACAATTTGCCCAAAGCTCCACCTAAATGTCAATTTTGTACGAATATACAATATATTAATTTAGATAATATAAAAAATTTATATCAATTATATAATCTGTATGTAAAAGATATGAAAAGCAAAGGCGTGGCACCAGCATCGAGGAAAACATTTTCAAATGTCGCCAGTGCGAAAAATATAAGGATTTTTAAACCAAAGAACGATACGGATATATGCGATATAGTCAGTCAGCATAATGTGTTGCCAAGCTTGAGAGAATATGGTACAGATAAAGGCGGTATTGCCATGTGTGATAATTTGATGAATGCTAATTATTATTATAATGATGTTCAATGGTGAATAAATTGAATTGGTTTTATATTTGAATTTTGTTTGATTTAAGAAATAATTACACTCTGCTTTTGGCACTAACAGGATCTTTTACAGTTGTTTTTATTATGTAATTATATTTTATTGTGTTTATTTATATACGTTATTTGCGGTATATATTATTAAATACAATTTAATGTAAATTGTATTAATTCTACTATAATTTTAGTATATATAACAAAAAGTAATAAAACATATCATATAACAATTTCTTAGAAATGCCCGGGATATTGGAAAAAATGGCTGTTTTTTTTTAATTTTATATCAAGAACATGACTATATATAGTTTTTAATTAGTTGGCTAGCATCAAGCATTAAAAAAAGTTTGTGATTTATTTTTAAAATCGAATTAAGTCTCAACTATTGGTCAATACAAGTCTAGTATCGATATTTTAATGATAAGGCGTTAGTGTAATGATTATTAGTAATTAAAGTAGAATTAATACTTATCTTCACGCTTTAACGGTATCATTAAAGTTTTATGTAGCTAAATAGGTGTCCTTAATTATGTGACCACAAATGAATATATAAATTTAAATAATGAAACAAATGATTATATGAATGTCGAAGATTTTAAAGGGTCCTCGGACTGGCTGCATAAATATAATATATGTTTTCAGGACTTGGAACTTCACATTCTTCCACCGCAGAATCGCATCACAGCTGTGCAACTAGACGAGCAATTAAAGAAGTCAAGTTTAATGGATTCAAATGAAAAGCAACGCCATCTGTTGATCGACGTCCGAAGCGAAGCGGAGTTCAACATGTGCCGGATAGATGGCGCTATTAACTATCCAATTGAACGGTTTCGCGGCAAAAAGGTGGACGAGGTTTTGAAAATGATCAATGAAGGTAACGAAGGTTCGTAATACATAAATAATATAAATAACATTAAAGCAAACGCGCGAGATAGCGGTTATATTACCTGAGTTCGATTCCCAGTCGAGGAACAATATTCTATCAATCAAAAATTATTGGTTCAGCACATACAATACATAGGAATAGGGAAGGGAAGCAACATTTTTCGAATAACGTTATATGGTAATAAACTATTGCTCTAGAGTGGGCATAGGCATATAAACAACATTAAGTGACTTAATATTTTTTTCAGTGACATTCGTCTGTAGGCGTGGTAACGACTCTCAATTAGCGGCGAAACTTGTACTAGACCTCGTCAATGAAGAGGATAAGTTTAAAGTGAACGACTTAGCTGGCGGACTCCATGCCTGGTCTGATACCGTCAACCACGACTTCCCGGTGTACTGATAAAATAAATCATTACATTCTACTTTTTTTTTCTTTCACCTTGAAACACATTGTTTAGTATTTTTTTTGATAAAAAATATAATAATAGGAATCCTTTATCTATGTAAGTATCCCTCTACTGGGCATATATATACATATATATGGATATATATATATGTTATATATATATATGATAAAATTCATCGGCATTTGTTTAAACACTACCGCGTTTCGGCATGCGTTGGTTTTGTAGAGCGTCATCTCTCTCGCACATCCACACGTCGACCTGTGCGACAGAGACAACACTACAAAACTGTAGTTGACTTTTCATATGCGATCATTCTAAACTTCGATGTGTGTATTGGGTCGACTATTGTAATTTAAGTGATTGCTTTTATAGCTTCACTTGAACTTGGTTGAAAGGTGGCCAAGCGGTTAGCCGAGACCTGTATCAATGGGTAAACAGCACAGGGGCTCCTTAGAGAGCCTCGGCTTGGACCCTGTTCGCGAAATCATCTGACTCGAGGGTGCCCGTGAGGACCGAACCTCGATCAGTTGTAACGGATCGTTTATAAAGGATAAAAATGATGTATGAACGTAGGTTTATATAAATAAATTTTAGACAGTGGTAGAGCTACACTTCAGTTCGTGTGTAGCTGCAGAATGAATGGTTTTACTCGACCGGGGTAGGACCACGCTCACACAATACCAGCGTAAAATAGCAGCATAGTGCTGCTGTGTTTCGTCTGGCGGGTGCAGGGATCCGGAGACCTTTATTACCGGTGAGGAGGCATTCCATCTCAGTCCTCAAGGGTTTTGACGATTGAAATATGAATTGGAATTCCTTGCCCGATGACATTCGGCAAGTGACAAGAAAGTATGCTTTTAAAAAAATATACATGAGCAGTTATCGACAATATATATATATATACTGGGAGACCGCTTCCGTAAACGAAGGCAAGAAAGGATGATGGGATGGAAAAATAATCATATTTTTAAAATGTTAGTACAGCTAAATGAAACGATAGTTTCATAAAAAATACGTTACTAAAAAAAAACCAGCAATGAAACTCAAAATCAAACACAGCCGATGCTCGGATCAACGATATATGTATATATAATTTATATATATGTATATATAATTTTTTTTATTTATGTATCAATTCAGAAATCTATGTTTTATGTATTTACTTAACGTACGTTTATTTTCGTGTATAGTATATGTCTTTTTGTATAGATTTTTTTTTTTAGTTTCCTTTTTTATAATAGTTCACCTTCATATAATTAACTTTAATTTTTGTTGCACCTACCACATGAATTCCACCACACCATAGGTTAACTGGTAGAAAAATGCCTATAGGCATTAAGTCCCCATTTTGTGTCCTAATTATAAGGATAAGGGTAAATATATAAATAAACTTTATCAAACTCGTTACGTTAAGGTAGCTTTCGGTTTGTAGGGCATCGGTGGGTCACAATAAACACTTTACACGTTCTTCCTTGCAGATAGTTTATTCGCAACTAACTAGTTTTCTTTACAAACATTATAAGCAGGTGTGAGTGCATGCAGTGCGTAATATGTGCGTGTGTTTGTTTGTGTGTAGGAGTGCATGCAAGTAAATATGTAGGTGAGTTCAAACATCATAATGTAATGTATTCTTACTTAAAATAAATTAGGTACAATAGTTCGTCATAATTATTGCTAATGCCAGACTAAAACAATATTCCTAAGTTGAATCCCTTTATTTAAAGGCAAGTTATAAAGAAAACAGATGAAAACTCTCTTATAATTTAGTAGTTGATATATAATGTTAAGAAATACTTCCATTAATGTTTTTTTCCCTTCCTCATTCTTCGAAATCTATTTTCAACTCCACATCATCAAGGTCGTACATCAAACCGTCCTCCTCGTTGCCGGTTCTAAGTATTATCTTACTCAACTCATCGCTCGGATCTTCTTCTCCGTTTGTAATCTCTTCTATGTTATTTCTCTCTTTCTTTTCTCCACGTTTACGGTAACCAGGTACGTGTGTCTTATGTTTCGACGGACTCGATCTCCAATCTTTGACAGTTCCGTATGATGTACCGCTTGGAGTGCATTCAATTGGGTTGACAATGACTGTAATTAATAAGTTGATGATCAACAAGATCCTCTCCAGCATTATTTATTTATTTATATCTCCAATTGTAAACACCTTATCTTTATAAAAAAAAGGATACATTGGGCTGGTTTAGTGCCTTTTGACATTCTCCACCAGTCAATCCTTGAGATGGAGAAACATCGACTATAGGTGCCAATAACAAAATAATCCTAAATATTAACAAATATTAATCCTAAAAATTAAACATAAATCAAATCATAAATTACATAAATATCATATGATATAGACCTTAAATATATAATAAGAATAGATAATATATATACATGGATATAAATATATAAAAAACAAATTCAGATGAATCCATGTAAAACAGTCACGTATCAGTCTTGAAATTATTTGGCCGCTGTTAGCCCGAGCGCTTTTACAGTTTCGTCGGGTTGAGAGGGGACCGAGCGCTTATGCCGCACAGTCGAGACCTCTATTAGTGTTTAACCAGCACAAGGGCTTCCAAGAGGGAGCCTCGGCTTGGATCGTTACCCTGTTCCGCGAGAGCGTCTGACTGAGGGGTGCCCGAGAGGGCCGAACCTCGGCTCGGTCAGTTGCTTCCGACTAAGAATTATCTACATTAATCTCTATTATTATTATTGGCTATCTGTACCACCACTTCGGAATGCGTGGGCGCTGGAGAAGAAGTGGCGCAAGAAACTCCAGCAACGTTTCTAACTGTATCGACTGAAGAGAACCGGCCTGTGACATGGCGGTATCGCGAATAACCTTGTTTGCGACGCCGTCGCCGTCGGCGGAGTCGTCGCAATGAGTCGTATAAGGGTGCAATGTAGGTGTGTAGTGTTTTATGAAGTGCTTGGGCCCTGGTGGTCGCGTCGTCGGGGTCGTCGAGGGCGTGCCTCGGTCTCCTTGGGACGCGGGTGAATCTATGATGCGCGATGGGTTTGCAAGTGGCGGCACTTACAATCAAGTGGTTCGGGTGAAATATATGCGCGGTATGTCGTTGGTGTAGAGTGTGTATAAAATAGGACCTAGGACGAAGCCTTGTGGTACTCCGGCACAAGTGACCTCGGAACGCGTTCCCTCGACGCGGTAACGAATGGTTCGATTTCGGAGAAAATCTCGTATGACAAGTACACAATAATTTACTGCACTGAAATATATATAAGCTTTTTTCTTTAGGCAAACTGTTACTTAGAGAACAAAAAATTATGTAAATCTGAAGCGATTCCACGGATATCTTACCGTCTTATATAAATAATGGATCTGTTGTAGAGATTACCTTTTTCTTCTACACTGAGAGAAACAAACAAGCGCACAGATCACCTGTAGGCAACTGCGGTCCACGACATCTACATTCATCCCTGACAAGGTAACATAATGCGTATGCGTTGTTACCCTTGAGGACTGAGATGGAATGCCTCGACACCAGTGAATCACTACTCACCAAACGAAACAGCATCAATATGCTACTATTTCACGCTGGTATTCTGTGGACGCACCCACACTCCTACCGCTCTGGTCGAGTTGACCCATTCATTCTACAGCTAGAAACAAATTGCAGTGTAGCTCTACCACTGTTAAAAACTACCATCAAGTTTGTTTTTATCTTTTTATATGATCATTGTGACAGACATTGTATAATTTTAATTTATTAAATATGAACTTACAGAGAATTAAAAATAAACTTGAAAAAAACACAACACGTGAATCCATAACGGCGAATGCAATCTTTAGTAACTTGAAAATTCGATCGGAAAAGACAATTAAAGTTTTAATTAATAACGATGGGTAATTCTAATTATAAATAGGATGCTTGCTTAGTTTTAATCAATGTCATTTCATGCATTGTCCATTCGGATAATCATTTCGTATCATTTACATATGTAATTTTGTTCGATAGTTGTTTTAACGGATTAAAGCGAAGAGGGATGCTTCGAAAGTATGTCTGCAAAGGGGGGAGACAAGATTATATGTAATTTCTACCCGCTGTAATACTTGCTTCCTTCAGTGCGCTGGGGTGTGCTCGAGGACCTGCGTTAATTTTGTTTTTATAACATAATGTAAGAATTACGGTTGTTTCTATGAATGCACCTACCTCAATTGCTCTCCACGCTCCGGTCGACTGCTATAGAATATGACTGATCGATTTCAATCACGACGATATCATCTGGTTATTTCCAGTTGTCTCAACTGCCCAGAATATTTTATAGCATTTGCGCAAACAGACGCATACACTATTCGTCCAACTTCCTTAGCTGTTATAATGCAAGTGCAATAAGAACGGAGGAAGGTTCAGACGCAGTGTGGCGGCCACGGTATACAAATACAAGACCAGACCCGACTGTCATCTTCCTTTCCGACCGTCAGATCATACGGGACGAAGCGTGGGAGTGCGCTTGAAGTTTGACCATCGCTCGGGACTGCGCACGCGCCTTTCTCGACTCCCTACAAGTTATATTACTCTTCTCCTTGTTCCCTTCTGGGGCTGGACGACAGGTCGACGCCTTCGCATCCTCGTCGGGGAACCTCTCCAGAGACCGCTCAAATCTTCCACGTCTCTAATGCCATCTATGCGCGAAGACTGTGAGTGCCGTCATGTTCACATGCGAGCTAACAAGATCCTCGGCAAGTAAGCCGGTCCACGTAGGTCATCGTATAGAGAACGTTTCCCACAACATGTACCTAAACTTCCTCCTCACTCGTCCAGCACACACACATACTGCTGTCACCCGACGTCGTTGCATGCAATCATATTTGTATATATTTTCCCCTGCTGCGAACTGAACACAGGACTCGTGAAACAGCAGCCGGGTACTCTAATCACGTAGCCGTCAAGTTAAACGAGTTGTTAAGTGATTGCGGGAAGAAAAATTCAAGACGCACATGCGTTGTGAATGTCGAGTGAGTTGGAACGCCCTCATATTGGTAATTGGGTTCTGGATACGGAACACAATATACGAAAAACGACGAAGCTGTGCTTCTATTTCCAACTAGTATTCTGTGACGGCTTGGTCTTTGCCCGGTCGACGACGACGTCCCGAACGTACCATTATAGTGTGCTAGAGCTACCGCAGTTTGTTTCTAGCTGCAGCATGAATGGGTCAATTCGATCTGGTTTGGTCGACGCCCTCACAGAATACCAGCGTAAAGTAGCAGCATAATGTCTGGTCGGTGTAGAGATCCAGACACCTCTATTGCCGATGACTAGGCATTCCACCTCAGTCCTAGAGGGTGATCACGCATCTGCATTATGATTCCTTGTCCAGGATGAATGTAGATGTCATGGGCCGCAGTAATCAATTGCCATCAGGTGAACTGTGCGCTTGGTTTATTACTCTCAATATAACGAAAAGAAGATTGTTAAAAGTAAAGAAGTTAAGCCTATTATAATAAAAATAAAACTTAAATGTCCGAAAGTGCCATGTATTCTATCGACAAATTATCGTCCGATATTATAACTCTTTGTTAAAATTGGTGACCAACCAGAAGGTCTTCTATCTTTTAAGAATATTTCCGATTTCTTTAGTTTCGGTATTTGAAACTTGGATAAGCTTCTGTGGAAGCTTTAAAATGTGTCTCCTTCCTGTTCATTTCTGGAGCTGTCAGGACTCTCAGCCGGTCAGGAGAATGTCGATCTGATTATACGGAAAATTTGGACTATTCTGAGTTGCTTATTAGTTTACTTCTAGCCTTTTCTCTATAAGACAACAACTAAATATTGTGTATATTATATCTAATAATATATTATTTATTACGTTTATATAATATTAAAATCGAAATGAGTATATTTTTTTTGCACGTAATAGAGAATCGTTTTGGTATTAAGTCAGCCCTTTTGTACAATGTCTGTTTTTGTTGTACAAATAAATAAATGAGTCTTAATAGAAAACCGGCCATAGCCTATACAGTGGGTATAGAAAACTTGATCATATAGATCATAGATGCTTAACAATTACAAAATAAAAATAACTAACCAAGACAGCGTTCGTAATAGATAATTATATCAAATGGTTAAGTGTTGTTTTAATTTTTGTTATATTATTATACCATTACAATAAATTTTGCTCAGTTAATATCAAAGTGGTAACAAATTTATATATATATATATATATATAGAATTACGTAATCTTCCTGAATAAAAGTTTAAGATACACATACGTCATCCCTGAGCACTGAGAGGGATCGTCATACGAAACACAATAACATTATCCTGCTATTTCACGAGGGTAAGGGTGTGTTCTTTTTCCACTAAGCCACACGGCTGTCAAAGAAATCAGTTATTGCATAGAATTTATGGTATATTAATTAATAATAACCTCATAGGTAAATAAATATAATGATAGAAGTCGCAATTAATGCTTCAGTTGACATTTTAACTATATTTGACATTTAATAATTTTATAATGTTAGTGGAGCAGACCTAATTGTTTATTGTTATTCTTTGTTTGTTTTATTTTCTCTGTTTATTTTATATTTTTGTCTATGTGTGTTGTGTATTAATTGTAATTTATCCGATAATAAATGAATTGAATTGAATTGAAAATTATACCATTACAATAAATTTTGCTTAGTTAATATCAAAGTGGTAACAAATTTCCAAACAAAACTATTGTTATGTATCAAAAAGGTTTTTATCCATTTCAGGAGGAAAATATATTTTTTAAAAAAACATTTTATTCCCGCAATTATAGGCACGTCGCACATTAGTGAGACACGGTCCTTACCTAAATCGATGAGTCAGTCAGTCCGTCTGTCTATTTACGTGATTGAGTAAAATGGCCTGCGAAGTTGTGGCCCTGCCCTAGCGATGCCTTTGCTGAATTACCTACCAATAAATAACACGCACTTATCAAACCTGAATACTCAAGGCATAATCGACCTTATTCTTACTGTTTAAGATTTATCGAATGTTTTTCAAGATGCAAATGTAATATTGCAACGATCCCAAGCCCTTTTCTCACTGAACTATCCCCGATTGGCTTACACGGATTTTGCGCGCGCATTAATGATGGCGGTTAAATGACTAGACTACAATAATAAAATCCATTCCTGCTTTTGTAAAATATTTTATTTCTTCACCTGAAGAAAAGCAGAAATGTATAATAAATAGTACGAAATGAACGTATCTAGTAGCATTCGAAATTAGTTGGATAGGTTTGAGGAGATCCCGCTTTCCTTTCAGTCATATTCGGTTCCCAGTTACTTGTCGTCTTCAATTTGTAACCATAAAAGTTAATTTTCAACTGAATAAAGTGTTGTAGTGTAAAATACTATTTAGAGTTAAAATATAAACTTCTATTAAAAACCTTTTTAATTAAATATATATTTTGATTTCTGAGCTAAATCTAAAAATCATCATAAAAAAATCTAAATTCATTGTAATCAGGACAAACTATTTATTAATTTAAAAGATTCCAAACAAATATAAATAATTTAATTTGTACATTTGTTTTTTGTAGCGGTTGCTTCAACATAATTTTACAAATCATTCTTAAATTTTCAGGTTCTATAAAATAAAAAATTCAAACGCAAAAAAAATGATTAAACTAAAAATGATCACATTGGTGATTTATAACACGAATCCGTTTCAAACAAACAAAACTAAAATATATTTCTTTTAATTAATATCCATTTATTTAAAGTTTATAATTGAATATAAATAGTGACGTAATTGACGTATTAATATTAAAATTGATTTAAAAAAATACCGTTGACAGTTCGATACAAAGTCTAGTGTCAAATATTTATAAAACTCAAATTTAAAAAATTTTTATTTGGACAGTCGTGAATTAAAATCAAATCGAGTTTACAAAATGGCGAATGTTGGAAAAGTGTTGGCTACCATAAAAGCTATTATAACAAGATTAGTATTCGCTTGTCACGGCATAATCGCCATTTGGCAAGTGACGGTATTCAAAGACAGCATCGAATATTGGTATTTGGCGTCACCCATTTTACTGTTAATCTTCGAAGGTGTTTTCACTTTGACCATAAAGGATAATCAAGAGTGGAAATGGTAAGACTCATTGGACTTATTATGTCTTTTTAAGTGTACGACTCACACCGCGGAGACTACGAACCGTAGAGCAGCTCATTAGTTTCGCTTTTGTGTTTTGCCTTGCGAGTGGAAGAAGACGAAGATTTTATTAACGCTGATAAAGCATTTAATCTCAGTAATTAGGGATGACAACTGACAAAGCATCTGCATTATGATTCCTTATCGAAGAATGAATGTGTCATGGGCCGCAGGAATCGCTTATCCGTGTCTTCCGTGTCGTGTCTAAGTAATAAAAAAAAATACTGGTGACAAGAAAATCTATTTATTTATTTATTATTTTTGTTCCTTAAATAATTAACAAGAGCGGACTTAATGCCCTGTGGCATTTTCTGCCAGTCAAACCTGGGAGATCGAGAGAATATGTTGGTAGGCATAAAATAATAAAGTTATTTAGATAAATCTATCTTGGTATTCAGGTATTAGCTTTTTTCGGTTTATTATGAACGATGAATGTAGATCCTTAGTTCCCAAAGTGGTCGAGGTAAACCCCTAGGGGTCTACGGGAGACTCGACGGGTGTATACTACGTTAGCGTTACAAAAAAATGGTGGTTCACAACTCGTAAGCGGGGGTTCACCAAAATTTATAACTAAAATGTTGGTTTGACTTCACCTAACAATGTAGGCAGATATTATTTTAAAAAGCTCAGCGACTGTTACTTGTAAACTCTTGCATATACCACATTTTTTGTCGGTTTTTGGGAATGATGATAAAATGACTGAATGAAAGAATGAACGATGGTTAAGGCTGCAGGGGGTCCACCGGAACCAGCTAATTTATGGCATCGGAATATTAAGAACCTGTGCCCACCCTGGGCATCTGGAATTGTTAAATTAAAAAAATATATAAAAGTAAAAATTAAACGCAATAAATTGATAAATTTGTTACATTCAATGCATTTTACAATTACGTGTCTATGACTTTATTGATCACTTACCGCCGACTGTGCTCGTTTATACCGTAAAAAAAAGTTGTCTTTTTTTTAAACAATTTATTTTTAAATATTTTTTTCTTCGAACACAACCACGCCGTTATGCTTCTCGTTATTAGCACATGATATCACAAATTCAGAATACATTATAGTGCCTTAATCATGCCGTGGAGTGGATCACTGGAGTTTCTTCCATTGCTTCTTCTCCGGCGAGAAACATTACGAAGTCGTGGTAAATGTCGTTAAAAATATTGTGGTAATTTAGTTAATACGTTAAAAGCAACTGATCGAGCCGAGGAACGGCCTTCTCCAGCACCCTCGAGGTAGTTGCTATCACGCGCAGGGTAACGGTCCAAGCCGAGGCTCCCACTCGGGAACCCTTGTGCTGGTTACTGAGCGCCCTAAGCGCTCGATAAAGCTGTAAAAGCCCTCGGGCTAATAGGGGCCATCACACATTACAAAAAATGTGCATGTTGCACGTAAAATTATGTCCAAGAGTTCACATATAATTTCACGGTACGCGAGCAAATCGAGTTCTAACTCCGGTGCCAATAAACAATATTAAATGGAATTTTAAATGCTGATATCACTTGTTCAGCGTTCACTTGTTTAGGAAAACGTCGTAAGGAAACCTGCATATTAAATAAAACAAATTTAAACGATCTTACAGCGTTTATATTGCCGAGTGCCTTAACGCAGTCGTGATGACGACGAAGAGGGTCTTGGATTGTGTCCGTCAAGTTATATTATAACAAAAAGAGTTTTAAATAAAAAGAGTTTAGAGTGTTTTTGGGTCTTGCAGTAGAATGTTTGGTTTGCGATTTTTTTTTATTATATTAAGAGCAACAAACTAGCACACAGTTCACCTGATGGCAAGTGTTTCCTGCGGCCCATGACGTCTACATTCATCCTTGACAAGGAATCATAATGCAGATGCGTTGTCACCCTTGAGGACTGATATAGAATGCCTCGTCACTAGTAATAAAGGTCTCCGGATCCCTGCACTCACCAGATGAAACACAGCAGCGTTATGCTGCTATTTTACGCTGATATTCTGTGAGGGCGTGATCCTACCCTCGTCGAGCTGACCCATTCATTCTGCAGCTAGAAAGAGACTGCAGTGTAGCTCTACTACTTATTTTTTTATTAAACCCAACATTCCAAGTCCTGTGACGTACACCAGGTCCTCCCAGCTTCACTCGGTTATTGGATCCTATGCTTGTTGATATGTAAAACTTGAAGCGTCAATAGCCTAATGGTTGAGATTACGGTCTGCGAAGCTTAAGGTCGTACGTACGAATCGAAGTACGAAAGCATTCTCAGATTAGTTGGTGTGATTAACCGGAATATTGGTAATGATACAAAATTAAGAAGAAACAAACTAGTTTGACAAACTGTAACTCGGCCGCCAAGTGTTTCTTGTCATAGATCCCTCGTTTAAAACAAAGATTTCTTCACTAACTAGCTATTAATAAATAATAATAAAAAATATAATAATAAAATTGTTATTAATAAATAACTCGTAATTAGCTAAGTGTTATGGTGTGATTTGTAGTTTAACATTTTACATTTTTGTAATAAAAAAAAACCCCCAGCATTTTCATCAGGTTTGATAAATCACAAATCCTCACAAGGGAGCACCGATTCTTATCAAGTGTGGATTCGTGAGGCTATTAAAATTAAAAGAAAACATCCTTATTTCAATTGAGTAGATAGGCGCTGCCACCGGTTTGGATTCCTGTGATAAATAAAAACCAATTATTTGAACTCTTTCTACGTAGGTAGGTCTGTCCAAATTTTTTTTTATAAGATTGCTACCGTTTTATTCATACACCCGAGATAATTATAACATCGGGACATAAACACTCGAAATGTCGGGCCTTAAAAATGTTAAAAACATGTATATATAAGAAGGTTATATAGGAATATATGCAGATTAAAAAAACGCTCCTCAAAAGTTTCCTTACGATGTTTTACTATATCGCCGAGCCCGTAGTAAATCAACGCTGATAGTGGTAGAGCTACACTGCACTTTGTTTCTAGCTGCAGAATGAATGGGTCAATTCAACCTGATGATGATTCCTGCGACCAATGACTTCTACATACATTCTTGACAAGGAATCATAATGCAGATGCGTTGTCACCATTGAGGACTGAGATGGATTGCCTCGTCACCTGTAATAAATGTCTCCGTATCCCTGCACTCACCAGACGAAACACTGCAGCATTGTGCTGCTTTTTTACAATGGAATTCTGTGTGAGCGTGGTCCTACCCCCGTCGACCTGCCCCATTCATTCTGCAGCTAGAAACAAACTACAATATAGCTCTACCACTGTCAAAATCTACATAAATAAAGCATATATAATATTTGTTGATTTACCCTAAATTATTTAAGACACATTGTTTAGTTTGTGATAATGACCTTTATCAAACTGTCGTAACGACATTTTGACATTTGGAGTCTTTGTGAACGATCAGTGTAACGGAACGTGCAAGGACGGGCACAGTTAAGTAACATTTAAGTGTTGCTAGAGTTAAATAGTTTTTTATTACGAAAGGTTGTTTTTTTTTGTCGGAAGTAAGGGTGACAAATGAATAAGGTTCACTGCTAATGTTGAGGAATACTTGTCTATAACTCGAGATGTTAAATTAACGTTTCGTTTTTATTATAAAACCAAGGGTGACATATGAGCACAGTGTTCTTCTGATGGTAAATGATCACTGCGGCTCTAATACTTACAATATATATATATATATATATATATATATATATACGAAACCAGGCACCAAACGCCATCACCAAACGAAACAAGGCAGCGTTATGCTGCTATTTCACGTTGGTATTCCGTGATGGCGTAGTTGTTCCCCGGTCGAGATGCACTATACCTGAATCTAGAAACTGCATGCGTTGTTGTTCTATTATTACTTAAAAAGAGAACGATCGAATTCGTTTGTTCAATAATATGAGAATATGTTTTTTTTTGTGTTTCATAGAGGGTGGTAAACGAGCACACAATTTACCTGATGGTGATTCCTGCTGTCCATAACAACAAACATTCCTCGATAAGGAATCATAATGTAAATGCGTTGTTAACCCTGGCGGTTTAAATCGAACACGTCACCGGTATTAATTACTCCATACACCTATCAAACGAACCATAGCATCTTTATCTATTTTTAGTTTGTCGTGGGGGGGTGTGGACCTTCGGTGGGGCCATTCATTTGAATTGTTGTGTCAATAGTCTAATGGCTTATGGTACGGTCAGCGAAACTTAAGGTCGTAGGTTCGAATCCACCATTCAACTATTGTCGTCCAACCAACCATCTCATGGCACAATGTTAATAGCATTGCTAATATTCTTTAGATAAAATAAAAAAAAATCATAACTCAGCTACGAACAAACTACAACATTGCTCTACCATAGTTATAAATTAAATTATTTATTATTACATTAAACTCCGTCACCCGAGCGCCGCCTTGTATAAACGGAATGTCGGAAATGTCCCGTTTCCATTATCGCATAAGAACTCTGTCAAGGCGGTGTCAAATTTAATTTGTTATTAGAGGTGACAATCTAGCACACAGATGGTAAGTGATTCCTGTTTACCATGTTGATTAATTCGTCATAATCAATGATCAGCAGATCCCTTCGCACACCAATAGAAAGACAATAGTAATAATAATATCCTGGTATTCTGTGAGAGTGTTCCTGGTAATTCTCGAGCCAATCCATTCATGCTGCGGCTAGATTTTATTAAATTGAGAGTAACAAACGAGCACACAGTACACCTGATGGTAAGTGACTCTTGCAGTCCATGACATCTACATTAATCCTTGACAAGGAATCATAAGCCGTTGTCACCCTTGAGGATTGAGATGGAATGCCTCGTCACCAGTAATAAAGGTCTCCGGATCCCTACACTCAACAGACGAAACACAGCAACATTATGGTGCTATTTTACGCTGGTATTCTGTGTGGGCGTGGTCCTACCCCGGTCGAGCTGATCCATTCCTTCTGCAGCTAGAAAGAAACTGCAGTGTAACTCTACCACTTTTAAATCCAAATCCAATTGTAGCGTGATACACCGTTTTTAATAATTATATTCATTCTTAATACCATGAAATAATATTGTTTTCATCAAAAACAATTCATAATAATTAGTATTGGAACGTTAAACGTTATCTCTGACTCTTTAAATGGATTATACAAATCACCATGTCATTCTGAAGTTCATGTCACAGGTTCTGTCCTTCCGTCTTCATATACTTGGGGCTGGTTGTGCCCGCGATATGGCTGCTGGAACTGCACAAGGTGGATCTGCGTCTGCAGAAGAAAGCCAACCTAACTTATATAGAGGTAAGACCGTTGTTGAGATATCTGCAATTATAATAAGGCCTTACAATTAGCGTTCATCGAGTCGGAATTTAAAAATCCGTCTTGATGCTTAGAAATCTATCACTGTACGCTTTGTACCACTTGTTTACCACTCACAAGTAATGAAATCAGCTGTCGTCAGCGGTATTTCCAAACCGATACGACTCCTGTAATTTAGAGTTAATGTACAGTTAGTGATTGCTGCGGTTTTGATATCTCCATCCATCCTCAACGAAGATTCAAGATGCACGTTCGTTGTCTGCTTTGAGGACTGTATTTGGATCCCCGGATCCTTAAAATTAGTATATTTTATTTGTATGTAGTTTAGAGTCACAAACGAGCACTCAGTTCATCTGACGGTAAGTGATTCCCGCGGCCCATGACATCTGCATTCATCCTTGACAAGAATCATAATGCAGATGCGTTGTCACCCTTGAGGACTGAGATGGAATGCCTCGTCACCAGTAATAAAGGTCTCCGGATCCCTACACTCATCAGACGAAACACAGCAGCAATATGTTTCTATTTTACGCTGGTGTTCTATGAGGGCGTGCTCCTACCCCGAGCTGACCCTTTCATTCTACAGCTATAAACAAACTGTAGTGTAGCCCTACCTACCCTACTGTTAAATATCATAGCTAGTTACTAATAATGATGGCGGTAGAATTAAATTTCACAGAGCGCCAGCAAGCTTCCCAGAATAGGTGACTACCGTCGGAGGCTAGGTCCGTATATCTAACCTCGGACGGCAAATAGATATCACTATCAATTCTACACTGTGGAGAATCTTCAGATACATAGAATATCCGTGGCAAAGACAGGACATAATCGGATTGAGAGCACACAGTAAGAAACTCCAACATAACCAGCTCGAATCGCTAGTCCATAATCCGACGAAGCTGCAAGAGCCGCATCAGCTAACAGGACTAACATCTACAGAATCTTGAAAGAGCGCCAGTATAATCGAAGTCGTCCATATCAGTGCTCAGCTGAACGTCTGCATCTAGGTTTGATGACAATGTTATGGACAGCACGAGTCATTACCATCGGCACCATCTTGAGGTGGTCACCTTCAATTTACCCAACCCACAAGTTTGTTTTTAAAATTTGGTGCAAAAATTACCATCATTCATGACTCGTATTCGACGAGATCAATTTATCCTCTACCTTTAATGTGATTATGTACTTAATAAAGTACAGGATTATTTACAATTCAACAGATATACTATCTCAGTTCAAGATAAAAGAGTGATAGTTCATTTTAGTTTTTGTTCCCAGACCGAAATCCCGTTGCCAGGTGCAACGAAGATCCCCACGGACATGTGGGTGACGCTGATTGAACAGTTCTTGATGTTGACCCTCATCGTGGGCCGCTGGCTGCTGCCCAAGGGAGACTTGACAAGGGATCAGCTCAGTCAACTCCTTCTGGTGTATATTGGTAGGAAAAAATTAATTATCTATATAAATAAAAATTAAATAGTCATCGTTGGTACGCGCATCAATTGAGAAAGACTGGACCGATTTGGTTATGGATTTTTTCAATGTCCGAATTAGTAGTCCGTATTTAATATATAATATTTTTTTTCCATGTCCGAATTAGTAGTCCGTATTTACGTAAAGTAAAATCGGAAAAGTTGCTCCAAACATTGGCAAACGGGAATTCAAAACTATAACTCACTTGTGACTTGTGACTGTTTAATTCTAAGGATCTTATCTATGTTATATCTCTAAGCATGGATTCTTCACAAATTCACAAAACGATAACAAACAAATATTAGTTGAAATTTGATCAGAACAGTATCTGTAGTGTTAGCGAGTTTCTTGTACTTAAATAAATTACCGTTACATATTACCTTATTTATATTTTTTTTCTAATCTCATCTAATATGAGAGACCAACGAACACACAGTTCACCAGATGACAAGTGATGACTACGATATGACATGTGCTTCTTGATCTTTATCCGTTATCTTCATTGATGAAGGTCTGGCCCGTCTTGATATGCTTTAACCGGTTCGCTGATAAATCTCTTCCATTGTACTCTGTCCTCCGCTTGTTTTAGGGCAGTTGGAATACAGTCCGTTATAGTTTTAATTCGTTCGGACCAACGGGTAGGTGGCCTCCCCCTGTGTTCTTTTACCCTCGATCCTACCAGTTTATCCAGGTTATCTGGTTGTCTCCGGGCAATACGACGAACGTAGCTGAGGACTCGTTGGTGGCAGGCAGTAGACAGTCTGGTCGTTATTTTTAGTTGGATGACATCTACATCTATCCTCAATAAAGATTCAAGGTACACACCCGTTATCACCGCGCTGGGAAGGTCTGAATGCCTCATTGCCCGTGATTGGGTCCCAATTGCCATTGATGCATGAAAGAGAATCGGAGAACCCAATTTGTTTTATGATATCAGCGGTGGCAATCCAGAAAGCAGTTCACATGTAGTAAAACGGGATAATTATAATTATCCGTAAACAAAAATTGATTTCCTGCATATTATTGTGTTTTCAAACGTTTTTCGACATCACGACGTCAAACGCTTCAGACCTCGTAGTGAGTAGACCATGAGTGCTGTAAAAAAGTTAGTGTTTTTTTAATTACATTGAGAGCAACAAACGAGTAAACAGTTCACCTGATGGCAAGTGACTCCGCGGCCCATGACATCCACATTCATCCTTGACAAGGAAACGTAATGCAGATGCGACTATACCCTTGAGGACAGATGGAATTGCTCGTCACCAGTAATAAAGGTCTCCGGATCCCTCCAATCACCAGACGAATCACAGCAGTGTTATGTTCCTATTTTACGCTGATATTTTGTGAGGGCGTGGTTATTTCCCGGTCGAGCTGAACCATTCATTCTGCAGCTAGAAACAAACTGCAGTGAGTAGAGCCACTCTATAAAAACGATAAAATCATATGAAAAATTGTTTTATGCGGTATGTAGTTTTCGAGTAAATATAACCTATAAGATCATAAATGTCTCAGGTCGGTCCCGGTCAAGAATTATATTGAAGCTTTTCAGCTGATAATCATACCCAGAAATAACGACCCACCAATCTGGCACATGTCACATGCCAGTAAATGTTAATTTAAAACATAATCGCAGGTACAGCGGCAGACATAATAGAATTCTTCGACTCGTTCAAAGACGAGAAGGTTGCTACCGAAAAGGTGTTGGTGCTGCTCACACTGGCGATATGGTCGTGGTCCCTGGTGCAGTTCACCGTAGTCCTGACCGCGACCAAGTCGAGGAAGACGAGGGGCACCGCTCATAGGTCTGACATGTACGTATATATCGATGCACGCACGCCTCATTCAACACTTTATGCACATTCATACAATTTATTAACATACATCTAGCTTAGGCCGGGGATTCCCAAAATGGTCGATGTCGACCTCTTGGAGTCGATATTTGTTTCCCATGGGTCGTTATATTTTAGTAGGAAGTATCTACGTTGTTCTTTTAAAAGGCTGGACAAGTCTATAAGCGTGCACAACGTTCGTACGAGATGAAAAACTCGGCAATATTACGTCTATATATTTTGTTAAATTTTGATGTGAAAATGGTGTCAAGTTTAACTCTTAACATAACCAACCGCTTTTTTTTAAATTGATAAGTATTTTTTAGCAATAGGAAAAAAACTAGAGTAAAGTAATTTGGCTATTTTGGTATCTTGCCAAAAATTATTGGGGAATCCCCGGTTTATGTAATCTATGTATTGAAGAGGGGAAATTACGGAATACACAGTTAGTGTGCATAAGGTTCAGCTTTAATCATTTGTACTTATTTTAATATTAAACATGCATTTAAAAAAGTTCATAATTATCAAGAGGACCTTCTTTTTAACAAATCGTATATAATTTGAAGTTTTCTAACAATTAAGTTTAGAATTATTATAGATTTTTTTTTCTTTTGCATATATATATATATATATATATACATATATATATATAAGCAAAATATATATATAAAGGGACTTCGCCCCTATTAGAGTGACTTTCCATTTTACTGTGCGAGTAACCGTAACGTAATTCTACACTATGACGTGGGTTATCGGGCGAGGAGAGGATAGTTCTAATAAAATATGGCAGCTTTATGATAACACTGCTATAATAACTTTGACAATATTACAATTAAAATAAAAAGATCATACAAAATTAATGAGACAATTTCTGACAGATATTATGACGTCCGCCGAACACGTGGATGCGTGCGCGCTCACTCATCGACTAATTAATTCCCTCACGCTAACAAGATGGCCATCGTCAGAGTGGCTACTCTGTTCCGTTTAGAAATTACAAATTATGAGAATCAATTAAAATCCGATTTTTATCAAGACCATTTCCAATGTGCCGTCATATATATAGGTTGTTTATATTATGCCAGTACGTAGCCACAATATATCTCCAAACACACAGTAGATATTCAGATACGGCCAGCTTTCTTGGAACCTTATCACGAGGAAGATTTCTTTAGGATTATTTTAGTTTTTCGGTTATTATAAGTGTAAAATTTTTAGTTGTTTTAGTAAATACATTATTTATTATATATTCATTTAACAAAAACAATGTTGTACATTGTTGATTAGAATTATATAAATATTATATTTGTTTGACCGTACAATCCGTAATGATACACAGATAAAGATAAAAATTATTCTCTGAATATCAATACGCATTATAGGAATATCTGAAACTATCATTTAATATACAATAAGTTTAATCACACATGAGAAATGTTAACCAAAAATGTGGTAGTTGTTGTTGGGGATATAGGGATCATAGTATGTATGCACACATGCAGATCTTTTCAGAAAACATATGTGTGCATAGGATATTTTTACTTTCTTATAACACAGGGTTGGCGAACTTCTGTATAGCGGCGATCGACTTTTTTCCTTGAGAATTTGTCGCGATCGACTTGTTAAAACAAGACAGCCTTTTCATTAGCCGGGCCACACCAACCGAACCTATCTTCTCCCACTCCCTCTTGGGAGTCCTTGTGCTGGTTACCCACTAATAGAGGTCTCGACTGAGCGCCATAAGCGCTCAGTCGAGACCTAATACCGAGTAATAAAACCGAGTAATTTTGCGGTGCATAAAAAAAAGGTCGTTTCGTGAGCGTTTCGGGCAATAATGTGGTTAGATGTTAATATATATAAACATTAAACATACTTTTTCCGCAATAATAAATGTTGCTATAACAGAAAAAGTGGTCCAAAAACCCTACTGTAACATACGATAATCTTTACGATTGCATACAGACATACACTATTCACATTTCATGCTTTTCACCGCTTCGTTCGCTTTTATATGTGCAAATACACCTTAAATATTCAATAATTAGTTCATTGCTTAAATTAAGCTAACGCGAAATTACATCGACTCATGTTAGTAAAGTAACAGTATGTAAAAAATCCCACTGCTGGGCATTGGGTCTTGTTGTCTAGAGAGAGTTATAGCATAGTTACCACTGTAGATTACCGGACTTTAATCTCTGATTTTTTATTTACCAGGACTCGAACTCGGTTTGTCAGCTTAAACTGAGTTAAAAACGAGCGTCTAGCCTTCACTCTACCCATAGACAATTTGACCCATGAATAATTAATAATTTATTCATAAATATGCATCCAGGATACACAGATCTAACTTAAAACATTACAAGTTATAAATTAGATTAAATAATTGTTAATAAATAATTTACTGGTAGATTTCGACCTTACAGACTAAGTGTTGGCGATACTAGTTTGATCCCTTATCCAATATAGAACGAGATCTTCGGATCGCCAATGAGATTGCGGAAACTCAAACCCACACCCAAACTCGAAAATCAATGCGTTGTATGTCTAAAACTATTTTTCGTGGCTGGGAGTTGAATTTAGACGCCGTCATTCTAGATAAGAAAATCAGGCAACTAACTAAAATATAAAAAGTAAAATGAAATTATCTTGCTATGTCCACATAAAAAAGAATAAATAAAAATAATGTGTTTTACTCATTTGGTCACATCACCCCCTATTTTAGATTGCACATATAAACTCAGCTGGCCACCTGAATTCAACACCAGAACCATCAAACTGAAGCACTATACCACAAATCCAAATTAACGTAAACGCACACTAAGTAAGAAACAATAATGATGCGTTATATCTTTTAACCTCTAAACAAGACATTATCAACGCGTATCATGATGATGATGATGATATTAATTTATCCCTAATGGGAAAGGCAAAGGACTTTAGTCCATACAGCCAGGTCTTGTTCGTATGATGGTTGGTCTGAAACTCGCGTATCAACTCTTCGAGACGTCAACCGTCAAGAGTGGTGTTCTCACCTATCTATATTAATTAGAAGTTACCACTATCGATCTTCATATTAGAGACTAATTAGGGCAACACAACATATGACATAGACTAAATATATAAAGTGGCAACATTTTTCAGGAACACAAGTCGCGCGTGCTGCTGTTCCATAGAAGTATGTGCCATCATCATGAACATAGCCCTGCAGGACGCACCGTTCCTCGCATTCCGCCTCCTCATCATCGCCCACTACAAGATCATCAACTATATGAACATATTCTTCACATGTAAGAACACACTGGTGAGTATATAATATATTATATTATATACATTATATTCTAGAGCTTCATCTTGCTGCGTAATGAATGGGCTGACACGATTGGGACCGCACCCACACGTCCACGAGGATAATACCTGTTTGAAATTGTAGAATAATGCCACTGTATTTCGTAAGGTGAGTATGGAGAACGAACTAAGTTACTGCTATCGAGCCATTACATCTCGGTCTTCAAGGGTTACTGTGCATGTGCATCTTGAATCTTTATTTAGGATGGATGTAGATATTATGGACCACAGTTATCACTTCAATCTGGTTAACTGAGTGTTTCTTGTCATCGATATATTATAGAAAAATCATTTTAGCTGACTTGAAGAATTATATCTATATATATATATATATATAATAAAAAATAAACTATTCTAAAGTCGTCCCATATTTTTGTAGTATTGTTGAAAATGTGTCATGTTCAAACATATTAGTGTATATATGTATATAAATGATCACTCAAACCTCCTCGTGGCTGTAGAAGCCTACTCTTAGGGGATATAAAAGATATCCTAAGCATATACTTATAACGCCTGATAGGATGCTCACGGCAAATATTAAAGCTATCACAAACTTGCTCGTACCATGTGAGTAGGTGCTTAACACGTGCACGATTTTATTCACATAAACACACCTTACACTCAATCCCCGCTCTATTAGAACGTTGCCCTTGACATACATGAGATATATTCGTGATCTAGGCCGCCTCTATTTACAACCATCCTCCCTTATTTGATATCAGTCCGTGCCTAGGGTCGAACCTCCCCCGGTGTTCGACGTCGTTTCTTCACTTACAGAGATCGGTTCACGGGTGTTGCAGCTGTCTTCGAGGCAGCATCGTACATACGCAGGCCCTGGCGTCTGCTCTGAATCTGTCATTACTGCCGTTAGGGCCAACAACACTACAAAAGAAAAAGGCATCTAAACAAACATATTAAATTTCCATTAATAGTATTGCACTTTAAATGCATAATTGATCGTGAACATTCCATTTGAAGGACATGAGTATCTTTCAACATAGAAACACAACACGTTCCGTGCATAGAATTTCCGTTTCAGTCAATTAAACTAATGCTCGTAGGATCTAACGCGCCATTTGACTATTGGCTTGAACAATTTCCCAGCACAAGTTTAGTAGGAGTGGTTTGTTTTTAGATGTGGGAATGTTACATGTTTTTTTTTAGATTTTTTTACCTAGTGGAGTTTTCTGAGAATTTGTTCGGATTAATTCAAGCAGCCGATCATTAGGACAGATTTTATTATTACTCATACCACTGCGTTTGACGCGAAGTTTTTGGCGACTAATATATATGAGGAATCAGCTGTCTCCAGCGATATCTCTGAACCGATACGACTTAGGGACCTTCAAGAAAATAGCACCTTTCTTAAAGGCCAGCGCAATCGCTACTCCGGTGTTTCGGTTGTTCATGGGCGGCATCAACTGATTGCCCCACCTATTCGATGAAAAAAGGACTTATTATATTAAAATATTTATATATTAAAATAAAATTATAAAGAAACTATGGTGTCCGATAATACCTCGCAATAATAATATTGATGCAAAAGAAAGAATCTTGATTGAATTCCGCTAATGTACATACAGATATGTTTTAACTATATGATTGTATATATTACTATAAAAAAAATAATTACGTAATTTATATATTTTTTCCTTGACAGGTTATCCTGCTACAGATTTATAGGCTCTATGTGTTACATTTAGAGACCGTGGAAGAGGGCACCGGTTCCGTATATAGAAAGACACGGAAGCATAAGACTGGTAGGAAGGAACAGGACAAGAAGCATGCGTAAGTCCATTTTTCAAATGTGATATTTAATATTTTCTATCAGTTTTCAATAGTTTTCCTGTGCAGTTATCATAAAATTGTAAGTACTACGTACAATAAAATGCACACTGTTAACCGAAACGCCAAGCGACAGAGAGCCACAGTAAGTACCTTGTCTCTTTCTAATCGTATGACAATGATTACCTTATATTAAATAGCAACTTATCTAGCAGAAAAATAGTATGGGGCTATGTTCAGTAATGGACAATTGATAGGCTGTGATGATGATGAAATTGTATGAATCTTACAGGAAATAGACAATATAATATAATATGGCTTGAACACAACAAGGAATTGGAATGATTTATATTATACTGTGTATAAGGAGACCGCTTCCGAAAACTAAGACAGACGACGGTACTAATGACACCTTTGATTATGGGACGGAAAAAAAATTGATCCTGATTAAAAAAAATCATATGTTTAAAACGTCATATTAGCATTATTTACGGTCCATCATGTCAGTGCAGCTAAATGAAATGATAGTTTCATAAAAAATACATTACTTTACCTAAAATAAAAAACCAGCAATGAAACACAAAATCAAAACAGCTGATGCTCGGATCAACGGACGCCCGGGCGCGGCGCGGTTTTTTTTCCGTGCCGTCATCAAAGGTGTCATTAGTACTATCGTCTGTCCTCGTTTACGGAAGCGGTCTCCTAATACCATGTATAGAGATATATTTTTTTATTACATCGTGAGTACCAAACGAGCACACGGTACACCTGATGGTAAGTGATTCCTGCGGCCCGTGACGTATGAATTCATCCTTGATAGAGAATCATAATGCGGACGCGTTGTCACCCTTGAGGACCGAGATAGAATGCCTCGTCACCACTAATAAAGGTCACGGAAACACAGCAATATTATACTGCAATTTTATTTTTATTTTTCATTCTGCAGCCAGACACAATCTGTAGCTCTGCCACTGTTAAAAATCTCATCCCTTGCTAATATAGTCTGTACGAAAACGGTAAATAGGCATTGTCAATCCTGACGAATCAGATCGAATACCTCGTCACCTATTATAAAATGTATGTTTTATTATAAAAGGTGTCGAGATACTCTATACCGATACATAGATGTTCTAGTTATGAACGAAAACCTATCATGTAAACAAAAGTAACTTAAATATATATTCTTATTCTCTAATTATGATATGTAATTATACCATTTCTAATAAATAGCTAAAGATAAGTTCTTTCACATCGGTCCGTGAATCTGCAATGGAGTCGTATAGCTAATTAGAGAGAAGACCTATACCTAGCAGGCTATATCTGTATGTGTGATACGTTTTTTTCTATTACAATGACTATACTGTTCCCATATACAGACAGCAAAAAACGAGGAAACACAAAAAGAGACATGAAATCGGTGAGACCTCGATATCTGTGATCAGTGACCCGAGGCGTCAGGATAGAGTGGACGGTGGAAGAATCAGGTGAGATCTAATATGTTTATAGGCTGTAATTTTGCGAATTTTTGTATTGTGTATTTGTCATATATAAAGTTAGATGACCCAATTCGATTATTCGTGACCATCTTCTAACACAAGCATTTTCAGAATAGTTGGAATGGTTAACCGGAATATTAGTATTGTTATAGCAGTGTTACTTTTAGTTTTGTAAAAAATAATGTTACCATAAGAAATGCTACCGAAAGTCTAAAGCTTCGATTTTGCCAGTGTGAATATTTTATTTACAAATCTGTGTATAGCGAGGGTGTCGAGGGTGGCTCGTCACCTTGACACGGGGCGAATGAATAGCTTAGCCTAGTGATGGGACACTATATCGATGATTTGTCGTGAAATTTTTACCTGAAGGGTTATTGTTTTGTCACATATCTATATTTGTGGGATTTTTATTTATATATATTATTTCCTTGTATCACCTGAACAACTAGATGTATGCATTCTCTTCATTAACATATCGTTAGATTCGTCGTGACAGTACAAATATAGCTACATAATATTATAGGTGATGTCATAAAAAGTTAATATGGCGGCCATAAAAGTGAATAAAAAGTGTTCTTTAATATGGGCATCATAGGACAGATCTCATTATGATAATTACGTTTTTAATATTTAACTATAAATTTAAAAAAATATTAAGAATAAACATTAAAATAAAACTGACTATAACCAAACTGTTTCACAGTTTTATTATTATTTCAAGTTGATATTCTATGTCGGTGTAGACTTCCCCGGTCGTATAAAGTTTACGAAAAAATATTATTAGTTAACACCTAAGTTGGATAGACGACGTTCTTTATTTTTCTGAATCGCGCTATGGTTTCGTTACGTGGTTTTTAGCTGTTTTGACTACTCAACGAGCTTATTTTAATATATATATATATATATGCCTACACA
This sequence comes from Teinopalpus imperialis, assembly GCA_029286865.1. Classification (NCBI taxonomy): domain Eukaryota; kingdom Metazoa; phylum Arthropoda; class Insecta; order Lepidoptera; family Papilionidae; genus Teinopalpus; species Teinopalpus imperialis. Next base: position 5,160,710 of record JAGSMU010000038.1, on the reverse strand, counting down.
TGCGGAGTTAAGGGAAACAGCTAGTTCATAATATAATTAGTGCCAGCACCGAGGATTCAATTCGGTTCGCTCGAGTACCGTGGCATTAATAGCGAGCGCATCGTCAATGAACTATGAGTGCTATATATAATATCTTTATCAATATTACAATTAGATTAATCTACTATTATCTAGGTATAAATCTAAGCTAAATAAAGAAAAAGAAGATTAATACCTCCTTCAATTTAATTCACATAAAACTAGTTTCTACACCAACTCCTTCACCGTGCATGGAATTCGTTTGTGGAATGCCCTTCCTGTAAAAATTCGTGCTACGAGAACTGTTGGCTTTTTAAAAAAATAGTGCACATACACTACTTATCTTCATCCACTTGAATATATAATGAAACATTATGTTAGGTTTATTGTATGGTATAATATATTTATTATTTATGTTTATATTATATATTATATATATTATTATTTATGTATTTATTATGCATGTTTTTGTAAATAAATATAGTCCTGTATTTTTTTCTCTTTTTTTTTTATGAGTTCTTTTTTCCGATAATATGTCTTTTTTTTTTTTTTTTTTATAGCATTAAGAGTAACAAACGAGCACACAGTTCACCTGATGGTAAGTGATTCCTGCGGCCCATGACATCTACATTCATACTTGACAAGAAATCATAATGCAGATGCGTCTCCACCCTTGAGGACTGAGATGGAATGCCTCGTCTCCAGTAATAAAGGTCTCCGGATCCCTGCACTCACCAGACGAAACACAGCAGCGTTAAGCTGCTATTTCACGCTGGTATTCTGTGAGGGCGTGGTCCTACCCCGGTCGAGCTGACCCATTCATTCTGCAGCTAGAAACAAACTGCAGTGTAGCTCTACCACTGTCTAACATGTCTAACACCAGGCCTGCTGGGAGCTGGAGATTTTGATCGAAGAAATAATCTACGCCTTTGTACATACTTTTCTTATCTTAGTTTCCTTATATAAATGGTTTGTGTACATAAAAGTTAAACAAAATTAAAATAAATAAATTTAAGCTTCATCGATACAATACAGGTCACATCACTAATATAAAAGGTGTGGCCTCGCAAAACGACGAGTGTTACAGTCGACGGGATGACCCTGTCTGTTTGTATACAGTGTGTATACATACATACCGCGGTCAACTTAACGATTTCCATGAATTCTGACTAATTTATATAGAACAGACATACAAAGCAGCACGTATTATAAAATTTTATAGTTTAGCGTTTAAATTTCTTTCTCTTATATTTCTAAGTATTATAATTACGCCGCAGCTATAAAATAGCTGGAAGCGTGAATTGAATGTGTGTCCACTGGCTCAAGAGACCTAATGAGACCAGATATTCCACTCTAGATTATGTTGATGTTAATGCTATTATCTTATGCGGCTTTCACAGCTTCATTGAAATCAGGGCACACGGAACAGAGGTATTACGTGAGTTAGCTAATTTTTTGATTCTCTTACCTACCAAGAAGCGTTCCTTCTCTGAGCGTGTCTGTTTGTGTCACAAAAGTTGCTAACTGACTAGCTACCTGGAAGATTCTCCAGAGTGGAGAATGAATGGGAGATATTCCATCGTTGCCGTAAGCGGTGAAAACGAATCTGTACTATTATCACGGATGTGTGAGTGCGTGGCGAGTATAATCGTACGTCATTATACATCACGAGTCTTGGGCTCGAGTCCTACCCTAATCGTGCATCACAAACTGTTAATTTTTAAAATATGTGCGTGTTGTATATATATATATATATATATATATACACATATCCTGGGTTTATTATATAAGAATATATCCCTGTGGTCTAAATCCACAAGGTACAACATCGCAACCTTTTTGGACTCTGTTTATAAAATAATTGCCCGTTATTGGACTAAACTCTAATAGCTTGTCTTTAGTAGCTTATTATGTTTATTGGTGGACTTAATGCCTTAGACATTCTCTACCAGTCAACCTTAGGGTCATGCAGAGATGAAATGAGGTAGGTGTATGGTTAAAAACTTTGTCGCGATTTAAATACAACATATGCGTTATTGTGAAATACATATATATCTAGACATATATAACAAATAAGTATACTTATATATGATATATGTACAAATACATATAAATACATAATTATTTAATACTGCCAATCTGTTGAGAAATGGCTCCCGAACTACCTTAAACAAAGAGAAGTAAAGTAAAGTAACATCTTATATATTATATAGATATCTGGTCATAGAGGAGTCTTTACAAAGGATATTGAAGTCCGCAATGCGACCCAAATGCGGATTCATGGACTTAAGGTTATGAAATATTTTCTTTAATTCATCTCGAAGAATTTTTGTTATTGTACTGAAGGTGACAAATGACACACCGTTCACCAGAAAGTGAGTAATTCCTAGGTTCCATTATACTCGCATTCATCTTCGATAAGGAATCATAACGTAAGGTATATGCGTTGTAGCCCTTAAAACTAGCAGGTTTCGTCGCAACGTCTTCCTTCACCGCCGAGCTCGTAGAAAATCAACACTAAAAATTGAAAAAACAGGGATCGAATTCGTTTACCGTGTTATTAAAAGTGAATGCTACGGCACTGAGTTACCACGGCTCTTTCCATAATCATGTGAATTCTCATTTCCCTCCTTATCGGTCATTCAAAACATCGCCTCACTTACGTGACCCTCGTAAAAACTAGTCAGCATTAAGTAAACTAATTAGAAGCGATAACGCTTAGTTCCTGTGACCTAAATTACCTTTTCAATTAGTGCCAGAGACGCTAAATGGAAGTTCAGTTTTTTATTGTTTTTTACATTGTGGCTATATCTTCTAAAGATACCCTGCCTCCTAAGGTGAAGGCAGGGTTATATTGGATTTCTACCACTAAAAACTCTCAGTGCAGGATCTCGCTTCAGAACGCACCGGTGCCCCTTCACAGAGCCAACGCGTCCCTTGGGAGTCATCGTTTCCTCTAGAACCCTCGCTGTGTCATAGCAACACGAGATCACTTCGTATCGTGTCGTCTTATCCGAGTTTACTTTAATAGCCTAATGGTCTAGGGTAAGGTCTGCCAAACTTAGGGTCTTAGGTTCGAATCTGCCATTACACTTTTGTCATGAACCATCTCCTAACACAAGCATTTAAGCTTAAGATGGCATAAGCTTTATTTTAATAAGACCATTAGAACATAATCCACCAGCCATCTTCATTGTTGATTGGTGGATTTCACATCCGATCCGTTGTTACCGTAGTGGCCGTGGTCGAAAACAGATTTCAAAGAAGAATAGAACTGAATTATTAACTTTTTCTTTGCAGAGCAATTATCCTAACAAACACCGATGAGATTAAAGAACTGGAGTTGACGAAACTGTTCAAAGATCAAGTAGGAGTTGAGAACGAAAAGAAGAAAGGGTATGCTTTTTCTAATTTATAAATATCGGCGGTCAGGTAGTTAGAAAATTTAATTTTGATGTGAAACGTGTTTCTGTCTAGGTGTATCGTATGAAAAGTGTTCCCTACGTTGCATATGAATCTTCTTGCGATCTTAATTTTCAGAACGAAGAAAAAACAAAAGTCCGAATCGTCAGAGGAATCCCTCAATAACATTCACCATACTACCGATGATTCAGGTATTTGACATCACCGAATCAGGCGGGAAAGTCCGCACAAGCACAAGAAGAAACACGACGACAGGCATAAAGAGAAGAAGAAAAGCAAGAAGAAACAATTGAGCAGCGAGAGCGAGACGGATAGTTCGAGTTGAACATCCCATGTGTAGTAAAAAATGGTTATAAATAAAATAATTCATATGGCGATAATGCTGCTATTTGGTAAAAATATTTGGAAATGAGAATTGATCCAATTTCTAATTATTTCAAACACAATGTGAAGCATTGAACTGTAATTTAAATTAATATTTATGGTTATTTTTAGAAGTATTCATTTATTGTCTATTAAAGCTATAAGAATACTTTTGTCGTAAAATCGGTAATGTTGGTGGTAATGTTTTATAATATAATATTTTATTTTATAATTTTGGAAATTTATTTACTAGATATTTTGTCTAGTTTGATTTATTTAAGTATTTGCTAACTTCAAACAGTTCAGAAATATTTTCAATAAATGAAATGGCGATATACCAATAGATAAAACATTTTAAGAAGTAAAGTAGCGGTTACATATTTGTAATCGGACATTTTGAAACGGACTGTTAATTATCCGTGTACTTAATAAATATAGGCTAATAAAGTTTAAAAAAGATTTAGATGAACTAAACAAGAACCTGAAAACTTACGAGTCTACTGAAAATAATTTTAAAATAACACAGGTATAAAATTATGTATTAAAGGTGCCTTATAATGCCTTTGTGTAATTAACTATATTTAACAAGCTTAAAAGAATATCACAAAGTATTAGGATATCAACAATTTTTTCTACATGCAAATATAATATGTAAGTAACTATATTACTCGTATATCATCTAAATCAAAATTAATGATTCTACAGTACCTACAAATTATTCATATATGACAACACTAAAATTGATATCATGAAAATATTTTTGGATTAAAATCTTTTTTAAGTAATATATAATTTTCAAGAAAATTCTAGAAGAATTAATATAGTGAAATGATTATTATAAAATACTAAATTAAAATTATTATTATTAATAATACCTATGTTACTATTATAATTCAACCTTAACCTATACAGACCAAGAAAAAGTTTAAATTATGATTCTTTTTTTGGTCTAGAAAATCTACTAATTAAATATATATACTGGCAATATTTAAATAGATTTCAAGTGTAATTTTTTGGGTTAAAATCTTTTATTTACAATAATTTTACAATGATTATAAAATACTAAGTGAAAACAACCTTTACCAATATAATATTAATTCAACAGTGCCTTAACAATGCCTTATCTACACTGATATCTTTATTAAAAAGTATTAATCAAAGTTAATAAGAAATTTAATAACTATTTTGTACATATATTTAAAAAAAGCATTTTAAAATATCCATACCTCATTATGAGATATAGATTAAAAAACATAATTTATTTGAGGCAACTACTTGCTTTTATATTTATTTATTTAATTACATTGAATACGACTTTATTCACGATTTTATGGTATTTCATATGTATGTGTTATTTAAAAAAAAACAAAAAGAATTGAAACAGTAAAAGTTCTAAGGTTCATAAATATCGGAGAATTTCTGTGATTGGATAAATTTACATTCCTATTCGTTTCACTAAATGTTCATCCGTTTATACTATTGAAAAAAAAACATAATCATCAAAAATGTTGTCTGTGCTTATTTAATTTTGTTTGAACTGTTTGGCACGATTTTAATTTTATAGTTCGAAGTTCTTTTTAACTTCGCAAATAGGGTTATCGAACATAATTATAATATTTTTTATTAGCGACTTATTAACCGTTAAGTTTTTATTTATATATAGTCGACACATTTTAAACTAAGTCGTCGAGCAATAAATGTCACTGACAGTAGGAATGTGGACGCAATGCAACCCGTTATCGATACTTAGCTACCTGCGCACGCGGCGTAGAAGCGTCATCGTGACCTTCATTAGCACTCTGACTCCTGATTGGTCGTTACGAGTAAGGGTTGTTGTTTTTCTATAAATATAAGATTTTTTGTTATGACACTCATTACATTACTTACGCTTCGTAACGCAATGCGTACAATGGAGAATTTATTTAATTTTTTAAATTCTAATGTGGTCTTGAAGAAATTAAATGGTGACTTCAAGCTCGGGCTGTAATTCACAACGTGTTCCTGTTTTTAAAAGAATTGAAAACTGACCACGAGAAGAAAGCTTGCTTCAATTTCAATAATCCACGAGAGCTTGCAGCACTGTGGAGTGGAGTTAGTATAGCGACCGTGGATAGAATAAAATCCGAAGTATCACACAAGCGGGCGAAAAATTATTCCTATTAATACTTAACATAATTTAGCATATCGATCGCACCTATCCCGTTATCGATATGCATCACTACATATCTTACGCACATCACTACACCTTCTCCATAAGACCTGTAAGTGTGAGCGAGACAGACAGATAAATATCATTTATGACCCGAAGCCTCGGTTCATAATGTGTCGACTAGTACTTGGCACACAGTTTTAAGTATTATTATGAAATGTTCTAAGTATTTATATATCTTTGTAGTACAATAAGGCACGCACAAGATAAATATGATAATGATATTAAATATGTTATTTACTAATTACGTAGATTTTTAATAAAAACATGTTCTAGTAATTTTAGTTTTATTTAATTTTAATATAACAAATTTCTAGTTGGCTAAGACAGTAATATTAACTGAATAACATAAAATTACACCAGCACCAGTCCATACGCACCCTTACTGTCCTTATTAATTGTTTACGTATTACCAAGTCTATAATAAATAATCTATTTTCTTTTTTTTATTACTTTGAGAGTAACAAACGAGCACACAGGTCACTAGATAGTAAGTGATAACGGCCCATGACATCTACATTCATCCTTGACAAGGAATCATAATGCAGATGCTTTGTCACCCATGAGGACTGAGATCGAGTGCCTCGTCACCCGCAATAAAGATCTCCGGATCTCCCTACACTCACCAATCGAAACATAGCAGCTTTATGCTGCTATTTTACGCTGGTATTCTGTGAGGTCGTGGTCCTACCCCGGTCGAGCAGACCCCATTCGTTCTGCAGCTAGAAACAAAGTGCAGTGTAGCTCTACAACTGTTCTTTTCTTTATGAATTGTTTTATTGCATCAATATTATAGATCATAAACTTTAACCTTAAAATTTGGATCGCCAATCGATCCCTAGAGACTCGTAGCTAGATGCGCGGCGTCCAAATGTTTAAATCGTTCTAGTTCTATCCACAACCGCGTTGCTTAGTGATTAAAGTAAGCGGTTAGTAAGTAACGGGTAGTGGGTTCGATTACAAGCCGAAGAACAATATATTTGTAAGTATATATATAAAATTAAAATTATTAATTATTGAAATTATTAGTTTTCGAGTTCGTATGTGTTGCTACATGTAACGTGTCTTAATAACTAGATTGTTGGTTTTGGAAATAGTCATAGCCAATAACTGTATAATTATAAGTTCATAGATTTGGTGGAGTTTTCCTTTCCTTTGCGTTATCAAGATATTCTACGGAAAGCGTTACGTGCTAGAGTCACGATGCAACTTGATTCAATCATTACACTTACGTATGCTATAGTTAGTTTATAATTATGACGTTGTCTACCAAGTTCATTGTATATAATATTTTCATACATCGAGCAAGCAGTTCACCTGATGGTAAGTGATTACCACCGCACGTGGATTTCCACAACAAGCGCTGCCGGCCTTCAAGAATGCTGTACGCTCTTTTCTTGAAGGTCTCTAAGTCGTATCGGTTCGTAAACACCGCTGGTTCCACGCTGGTCTTTTATGAGGGTTTAGCTCTATCCCGGTAGAGATGAACCATTCACGCTGAAGCTAGAAACAAACTGCGGCATAGCTCTACCACTATTACACCTTTGTGAAATATATATAATTTTTTGTTCACCAATTAGCAGTCAAGCTGCGAGGCGAAATATACTTTAATATTCTCGTTATAAAGGAGACCCCCAATAGTGCGAGTCTTACTTGAAAAATATTGTTTCCTTATCAATTGCAACAATTTACAGCTACTAGAAAATTAGGTGTATAAATAAAAAAAGATTTTTGATTATTTTTTTATATATTTTATAAATAACTCGCTCATTATACACAATAAAGAGGTGAAGGAAATATGGCTTTAATACAATCAACTGTCACGTGTATGGACCAAATAGACGTCAAAGTGACATTTGAAAAGAGCAAAAGGGATCTTTTAATTAAATTAAAAAATAATAATAAACAAAATAATAAGGAGAGAGAGTTCCACCATCGGACCTCACGACGCACTGCTGGATTTCATACTTATGTTGTGAACATCCCTCAAACCCGAACGAAGCGCTTTGCTTCGTCTTTCATTATTCGTATAGCAAAGGACTGGAATAGTTTGCCCGCGTCTGTCTTTCCCTCCGATTATGTGGGTGTTTTCAAGAGTAGAGTGAATAGGCATTTACTGAGCTAGTGCGCCTTACCATCCAGGACTGCATTTCCGCTTAACATCTGGTGGGATCGTGGTCAAGCACTTGTTTAGAAAGTATAAAAAAAAGAGAGAATACACTCGTATAAAGAGTAACTGCGTAAAAAGGATTTTTAAGCATATATTTATTATGAGATTATTACAGTTTCACAGAATTTGTTAACATATTTTCCTGTGTAAATATTTTCTTCACTAATCGTTATTGGATATTAGACAACTATTGTAAACTTCCATATATTAGATTCTTAATTTTTTTTAATATATACATGAATATCGGATACTACTTATATATTATACAAAATAAAATATTTTACATAGAATTCAATATTTAAATAATTATCTATTTAAAATTTTAAATTTGTAGAAATAAATAATATATTAAATTATAGAAAGTGAAATAGTCTATCGTTGTCAGTTTAAAAAAGCAAAAAAAAATAATTACTAAATATGACTTTCTCCGAATCATTTCCTCGCTTATAATAAAAAATATGTCCGTATACTTTTTAAATGAGTAAACACTGAACTTTTTATAATATGGCGTTATACTTAAATGAGGGTGAATATGTTAAAAACTGTGTAAAATATTATTGACAGCACACACACATGTGAATCAGATTCTTTCAATATAATAAATCCAGATTTCCGACAATATTCCTGATATGAAACTATACGGCTATTAGGAGACCGCTTCCGAAAACGAAGACAGACGATAGTACTAATGACACCTTTGATGATGGCAAGGAAAAAAAATCGATCCTGATTAAAAAAAAATCATATTTTTAAAACGTTTAATTAGCAATATTTACGCACCATCATGTTAGTACAGCTAAATGAAACGATACATTCATAAAAAATACATAACGGTAAGGTGTCATTAGTACTATCGTCTGTCTTCGGCGGTCTCCTAATACCTTGTATATGGAAGCCATTTTTACGAATATCCTTAATCTAAAAGTATAAGGTGGTAAAGTTTAAATTATATTTTTTCCACGTCCCTATATACATACAGCTATTTAATGCTAAATGTGACCCAGAAGATTTTTGAAAATTATCGCAAGTTCATCTCATTTCATCTATTACAGTATTCCATGTAAGACCAAACTTGCGCCTTGTGAATGTGCACATTGTGGGCCTACACGAAATACTGTGTTGCTATATTAAGTACGCCAAGTTTATTTCAGACCTATTTGAACTTGCCCTCCAAACGACCTTCACTCACTAAAAGAACTCAACGCCAAAGATTCCGATACTAGCTGAAGTAACAAGGGGAATATTTTCTATTTAATTTTAATTCCTATACTTATAGATATTATATTAATTATTAAACAAAAAATAAATTATCATTATCTAGGTATAAATATTGTCTATTTTTTTTTTGGAACTTCCGCGCCATATTTGTAGTAAATACTGCGCCAGAAATAAGCCCGCTCTGGAGTCAGCTCCGTGACGTATTGGGGCTCTAAATCGATGGCTAGATGATGGGGATATGGTAGCCATTCACCGTTACTCGAGTCTGGGGTAGGCGATCTGTAAGATATCAATATTATTTTAGTTAGAAGTTTTTAGACATCGAATTTAACTTGAAACATTTCTATATGACTTCAACCAATAGGTAAGAAAGAAAGAGAATAAAAATGAAAACCATTTAGTACTTTTGAGTTTGAATTAATATATGTTAATTTAGACTGCAGTTTGTTTCTAGCTGCAGAATGTATTCTGTAAGGGCGTGGTCCTTCCTCATTGAGCTGCCCCATTTATTCTGCAGTTGAAAAAAACTACAGCGTAGTTCTACCACTGTTAAATCTTCTGTTTATTGTCAGACATCAACTGATAAGAAAATTTAATTCCGTAAACATTTGCGCAAATATAGAAGCACTCATTGGTCGTCCCCTTACCTATTCCGATGTATTGCATGTTGAATAATATCAGTGATTCAAATGAAAAACAACAAACACTTATCGTATTGATAACGAATTAGGGAAGATGAAGTAAAGTTAAGAGTACCGATAACAACCAGAAGATGTCGCTGTAATTAAAATCTAATAATATAAGTTTAAAACATATATACTATAATTATAATAACATATACAATATAATTGTGTAAATTTAATCCTTACCCGTATTTGGCGAAGTTGGCCCACATCATGGTCATAAATGTGACCATTCTCGCATCATCTTCGTCCATCGGCAACGGCAGACGCTCCAGCTCGAAGATATAAAACAGCTCATCCCTATTGGCAGTCGCTTCTAGACTGACATTGGTAAGGATCCTCCCCATATTTCTATTACCCAAATAATTGAAAATGTACGCGTATAATGGCAACCCAGTATCATTGGCATATAGGTTACAAAACAAAGACATCGGTCCGACGTAAGAAAAGTCAGTGTTCAAGTTTATAATGCCGCCGAGGACAGTCTCATCTGTCGTTGTGTTCACAAAGTAAGTCTCTTTTAAAGTATCTCGAAACTCAGACCTATCTTTTGTAGGTACTATAAGACTTCTCTGGTCTAACGCTGAATAGTCTTCATTCTTTATTCTATCCATTTGACTGGTGATCGTGTTGTAGTCTAATGTACTTGTTAAACCTTCGACTGTATTCAAACCAATTATCATTGGTACAGGGTTGATTAATTTACCAGTAGTGAGGATATTAAATGGAGTGTCTAATAGAAACGGTTCTTCGTCGTCGAATGAATTCTCCAGAGATGGTAGGAATACTGATTGGGCATTCATCTGCTTCCCAATTGCCTCCTCTACTTTTGAAACAGAAGCCTCTGAATACAATTCGTATAGATCGTACGGGTCTTTTGTGTTTACGCCTAAAGTCTTCGCAATTTTGATTGCGGTGTTCAATGGATTGGTGTCGAAAGACTGCGGAGCAAATGGTGTCCCACTCTCAGATATAATCCTATGGAATAACCCTTTAGTAGATTTTGACATGGTGAGGTAAATAGCTGCTAAACCTCCGCTGCCCTCCCCAAAGACAGTCACGTTGTTTGGGTCACCAAAGAAATTGGATATATTATCCCTGATCCATCGGAGAGCTGCTCTTATGTCTTTCAATCCTGCATTCCCTGGCGCTTCACTGATTCCCAAGTTGAGGAATCCATAAGCATTTAATCTGTAGTTAATAGTAACAACTATAACCCCGTGGCTGACTAAGTATTGGGGCCCGTAAAATGTGGAAGACCCAGAGCCAACGCCAAAGCCTCCGCCGTGAAGAAAGACCATGACGGGGAGGGTGGTGTTTTGAAGTTGAGAGGGTAAGTAGATGTTGAGGACGAGGCAGTCTTCATTGTCACTAGGAAATGCTAATGGGTCAGGGGCTGGAAACTGAGGGCAGAGAACTTCTCGGTTGTCTGCTTTATATACGCCTGAGAAGACGGGGGGTTCTTCAGGCGCCTGGAATAGAAAACAATAATATTTACAAGTTGTTATGAGCGTAGCGCTGTCTTGGCATGAAACCGAGGGTGCCAAACGAGCACACGTTTCACCTATGAATATGACCTATAATGACCTTGATACCTATAACGTAGGTTGTCGCGTACGCTGCCCTTAGGACTATTATGAATTAGTATTTGCATGGAATTTGTGACATTAAAACCAATGTGTTTTAATAAGGTTTAACAGTATTTTTTTTATTACATGTGAGAGTAACAAACGAGTACACAGTTCAACTGATGGCAAGTGATACCTGCGGCCCATGACATCTATATTTATCCTTGATAAGGAATCATAATGCAGATGCGTTGTCACCCTTGAGAACTGAGATGGAATGCCTCGTTACCAGTAAAGAAAGTTCTTCGGATCCCTTCACTCACTAGACGAAACACAGAAGCATTATGCTGCTGCTATTGATTCGAGATCTGTCTGATTAGGATTACACCAATTGGAGTTGTGATAGTTAAAAAAATAATAAATATAAATTTAATTCTCCATTTTGTTGTTAGTCTCTTCGGCTTAATTACAACCATATAAATCAAAAAGATAAATATTACAACATACCCTAAACTTAACAGGTACTGCATATCTGATGCCGAGGAACTCATAATATAATCCATTATCTGACAAAGCCCCTTCGACACTCCCTTGCTTGGTCGCAACTTGCAGGGTTCCTTCCTCAGCTGCAACCATAGACAACACTACAAAAATGACCGTTACTCTTAACGACACCATCCCTTTTGGTCCTTTTCTAACTGTGGCCATTATTAAGTTATCTTTCTACATATAAAGGTTATAAGATCGCGATGTTGAGAAATAATGCAATCAAACTTCTAATCGTATGATCGATAAGCTATACTAGTGGCGTCTGATGGATTTGTTTGAGTTTTGTTAGTTTACGATTCTAATTTTACGTGACAAACAATTTTACAGTTCATCCGATGGAGAGTGATTATAATTACATCCATATTAATCCTTGATAAAATGTTCTGCATTGACATCCGTGAGGAGTAGGATGAAATGATACGTCACCAATAACAAGCGCTCCGGTTTTAAATTTTAAATGCAATAGACGGATATTGCTCTGAAGTACGTTTCTACGCTGCTGGTGTTCTATGAACGTGTGGTCATTCTCGGTTTTAACCGACCTACTACTCTAGCAAGTTTAAAACTGCGTTGTAACTGTGCCACGTAAGCCATATAGCTAACAGTAATTTGCCAATTCACTGTTTGAATTATTCTTCAAAATTCTGAGAAGGTTAGCGTTCGTGAGCAGCTCGACTATTAGGTATAAACAGATTTTGGTTATGTCACATCATCTATTTGTGTGTAAACTTTTTCAATGTTAAAAAATTTAAATTCGAGCGTTTCTGTGAGTCAAAGGTCCGTAAATGTTCAAAAACTTTCATCATATTAAGGTCTTTGTTCTAAGGTTGTAAGTACCGTTCCAACAATGCATCTCCTTTTTTTATTACATTGAGAGTTGAAACGAGCACACAGTTCACCTGATGTTAAGTGATTCCTGCGGCCCATGACATCTACATTCATCCTTGACAAGGAATCATAATGCAGATACGTTGTCACCCTCGAGGACTGAGATTGAACCTTAATGTGTTAAATGTCACCAGTAATAAAGTTCTCCGGATCCCTTCACTCACCAGACGAATCACAGCGGCGTTATGCTGCTATTTCACCGCGGTATTTTGTGAGAGCGTGGTCCTACCCTAGTCGAGCTGAACTATTCATTCTGCATTTGGAAACAAACTGCAGTGTAGCTCTTCCACTGTCCTCATAACGTTTCTTGAAGTCTTTCAACCGTGTAATATTGGACATTGGTTGAAGAGCGTTTCCAGTAACCTATTAGCGATGTGGTTGACAATAAACCGACAGACTGTTTTATAAAGGATGCTGGCAATAATATAAGAGTTAATGATGTTCCCGTCAACCACCCCAACTAAGCTTAAATGCTTTTGCTATGAGTTGATTCACTGCACTGATCGAACGGGGGATTCGAAATTACACTGTTAAGTTTCAATGATCTTACCCATTAGATAAAAACAATTAGACACTTTGTTTTATTTTTAGTATGTTCAGCTTAGATCTGCTATAAGTCGGACACCAGAGCTCATCACTAGGAAGGATTGTCCATTGGATATAGAACAAAATAGGTAAATTACCTCTTACACTCAGAGATAATTTAAGATGGTCACATCGCAATTATAAACTTGCTACTGCATGAATGGATGCATTACAGAATATCAGCGAAAGTAGCAGAAAGTACCGCGTTTCGTCTGGTGAAATAAAGAAACTAGAGACTATTACGAGTGAAAAGTTTTTCCATTTAATTTCTCGGGGATGACAACGCGTCCCGATGGATTCCTTATCGAGGATGGATGTGTTTGTCTTAGGCTGCAGGAGTCGCTTATGGTCAGAATATGATAAAAAAAAACAAAAAATTATTTCTTTCAAGGTCTACTCATGGAGGGAAAACTGAGCAAGTTCCACTCTTAGTGGTTAGGTTAGATTCCGACCAACATTGCAAGAGAATAATCGTAGGAAATATAAAATTGTATTTGCATTAAAATGTCCACATTAATATATCCATTGTTGTATGCAATAATGACAAGACTTTTATGAGCCTTATTCATAAAGTTGTTTTTTATTTTTTATGACACTTAAGGGTGATAAACGAGCACACTAATCACCTGATGGTACATAATTAATGCGTCTCATATACACCAACACATCTCAACAGAGATTCAATATGAACTTGCGTTGTCAGCCCTGGAATTAAGAATTCTGTACGAATAAGTCTATCGTTCACTCGCCAAACGAAACAGCTGTGTTATACTGCAAACTACGCTGGTTATTTTCTGCAAATTACGCCGGTATTTTTCTGCAATTTACGGCGTTATTCTGCTGTAAATTACACTGGTATTCTGCTGCAATTTACGCCGGTAATCAGCTAAAATTTACGTTGCTAATCAACTGAAATTTACGCCGGTATTCTGTTGCAATTTACGCAGGTAATCAGCTGAAATTTATTCCGGTATTCTACAGCAATTTCCACCAGTGTTCTTCGGGGGAATACTCTTCCCCGGTCGAGCTACAAACAGGCTGTAGAGTGGCTTTACCACTTCTGAATTAACTATTGCTAAAATTTACTTAGTAAGACAACATGAGTTATAAGCTTGAAATAACTGCTGCTGTTGTGTTTCGTATGGTAAACGTAGAGATCTGGGTTGCAGATTCCAGGCACCAGGTAACCAGGCACTCCATCTCAGTCTTCAGGAGTTACGGCGTATGTAAATCTTTAATCTTAGTTGAACATTTATTTGGGTTAATTATCCCCGGTTATCAGTTACCATGAACTGTTAGCTGGTTTGTCATTTGGGAAAATTAAAAATAAAACGACCACAAATAACTATTTTTAATAACCTTACAATACATACATACAGAAATAACGCTTTATATTTTATATATTTATAACATATAATCATGAAACGTGTTAATTTAATGAAATCAAAAGAAATAATCATTATTAGTAAATATACGTGACTACTCTTATTAAGATCTGGCTGATAAGGTATAATGTAATCTGACTGACGCGTGGCTTAGGGGTCAGAATATCTGACCACTTCGAAACGGGTCCTGGGTTGGATTTCCAGTCGAAGAACAACATTTTTATATCACAAATAGTTGATCTTCTGGATTTGTATTATTTCCCTGACATAGAAAGAGACAACGAATCGCGCCCCTGTTTGCGCTTATGCCAGCACAAGTCGTTCATTAGTACAGCTAGTTTATAGCAGCGATGTAACTTTAACAAGTAAGCCTTTTAATCGGGAGTAAAAGTAAAGTTCCTCCCGTAGCGATCCGAACCGAGGTTCGAACCTGTTGATGTCGGCGTTCTTCGTACACAGGGACCGGAGCCGGTCCGCCGTAATCGTCTGGCCTGATCTTAGGAAGCTGTAGTGTATGACACCAGCACTGGTCCACCAAACACACACCAGTACCTTTTTCTGAGTCAACTTTCGCTTGGGACAGGCTTTGGCCTGTTCTCCTGGATTCGACCACTGTGATGAGCGTTTCCGGTTGTCGTACGGTATCCATTTTTCATCATGAGTAACGATACGATTAAAAATTCCATCTTTATCGTGACGGTTGAGTAATGTAACGCAGCACTGGATTCGTGTTTATTGGTGTGCTTCAAGTCATGCGGTACACATTTCACAAGCTTTTTCGTTTTTCCTATTTGTTTCACTTGAATCAATTTATATAAAAATAATATTATTGATACGACAAAACAGTCATTTAATAATTATCGTATTGTCACTCACACTGACGTGGTTTTCGTTTCGCATACGGTCATCACCATTAATTCTTCATTGTAAATTTGGGTCTCTGACTGCCGCGGCGTTTGATTTGTAGATCAAAATCTCCAGAACGAAAACTTTGGAACATTACTTTCTCGTATAGTAGCTTCCCCAATACACATCATTAATCCTTCGAGCTTTTTCTGCAGCGCTGGTGCCATGACGGAACTCATATTCGTAAATAACGCGATATTTCAAGTTTTCCATTTTCTTAACAGTAGCGTGTCAAACAAAAAACATATGGCGCAAAACCAAATGAATCACTAAATATATATGTATAGAAGCCTAAGTTTGAAATACATTTGAATTTTGAATTCCTAACTAAACACCAGAATATTTGTGGATTAGTAGACTTTTCACGTCTTCCATTTTTTTTATCTTTAGCGATCTTTCATCGATTCATTTACTCGGTTCCACATCTCTTAAGTACTATGAGTAATTTTATGAATATACTTCCTGCCTTATTCTTCTAAATGCTGAGGTTATTCTTCGCGGTGGTGGACTATTCGTTCTAAACAGACCTTCGCAGATACGCAATTGTCTGTCATCTATTTGTGTGGGTTTCTAGAGCCATGACGCAGCTTGTATCTATCTAGGACACGAATGGGTATTCGCGACTGAGGAAGAAACGCGGCCTCATAGAATGCCAGTATGCAGTTACACTGTTTCCTATGGCTAGTAGTAAGGGGTTGTAGGTTTCAGTTTGTTTCTGGCTGCAGAATGAATGGGTCAGCTTGACCGGGATAGGACCACGCCCTCAAAGAACAACAGCATAAAATTGCAACATAATGCTGCTGTGCTTCGTCTGGTTAGTGTAGGGATCCGGAGACCTTTATTACTGGTGACGAGACGTTCCATCTCAGTCCTCAAGGGTGACAACGCATCTATATGATTCCTTATCAAGGAACAATGTAGATGTCGTGGGCCGCAGGAATCGCTTGCCGTCAAGTGAACTGTGTGCTCGTTTGTAACTCTCAAATAAAAAGAAAAAAATAAGTCAGACTCCCTCCCAGGAACCCGTGTGCTGGTTATCCTATAATGAAGGTCTCGGCTGAGTACTCTAAGTGCTCGGCTACCTTAATATCTGGTGTAGTTGTCTTTTACATCTTCGGGCTTCGGGCAGCATAAAACACCCGTAAAAAATAATGCCATTATTATTTTCATCGAGTTGTGATGAGAATAAATGTGCTTTCTTTTTTTACCTAGCTTAGCACAGTTAATAATAATATTCTGACACACGCGGATCCTGGGTTCTGTTTCGCCAGCCCATCGAATTATACGGTATGGGTGTATGACTTATGTTCAAAACGCCCAGCGCAGTAAACTTACAATTGTTGTTACATAAATGTCATACCTGGGCCGAGAATCGAACCTAGGACTATAAAGCTGGGTATTCAACTACTAAGTTACGATATATAATCAACATTATGAAGTATTAGTTTGTTGTCCGCGTCTTATAACAGAGCCATCTACTGCAACATCGCAGTACTAAAACGAACCGATTACCCACTAGACGAAACTAAGCAGACTTATGCTGCCCTTTTACGCTGGTATTTGTGGGCTCCGTCCTGCCCCAAATCCATGGGTGAAGCAGTTTTTTTAAATTAGTATTTAACGTATTATTCAAGGAAGTCCAGCGACATAAGATTAGCAATATCACTTATTACTAAGATGCGTGTAAGACGATATAACAATAACAAAGTGAAAAAAAAATCCTTAGGCACTATTTTATAGACGAAGATCATAAAAAATGTCCGTGAGGATTTCAAAAACATAATTATAAATATGTATATTTGTTACTTTACAAATCATACATAATATATAAATTAATATATAAGTTTTTTAAGTATGTGTTCCAAAAATTTGTTATTGATCTAGATGTATATCAATTGAATAAAAAATCAAACGAATAGGTATAGGACATGCTATAGGGAAAAGACTAATTAAAAATCTGTTTCTGAAGTGGGTTAAAAAAACTATTAAATAAATTATTAACATTGTACTAATAACACATATTACTGCATTAAGTGAGGAGTCGTATTGTATTAAGTGTAATTACCTAAAATCTACAAAAAACAACGGATATATACCAAGTTGGAACTGTCGCGAAACACTTAAGAATATTTTATATATTTTCATAATAGAATGAAAATTTATAATGGCGCTAACGTTACTGTAATCCACGTAAACAATTTCATTCAAAATAATTTTAATAATTTTGCTCATGTTACGATAAAGTGTAATCCGGTGAATGATTTAAACTTACAATGACCGCACTCTAAGCCTTTATTACTATTTCCGCTGGATCATTATCTCAACATTACATTCTCTTTGACTAAATAAAGTAAAGTAGGTCAAATCAAATTGGATACACGCGAGTGTAAAGACGAGTCGTATGTATCTTAAGCCTATTAAAAGTTGTTATAAGTATATAAATAGTGGTATATATATTAAAAACTAGCTACGAATTGACGAAAAAAAATGTATAGTATATTTTTCTGTTCTAACATTAAACAAAATAACGGCTTATGGGACAATATATATATATATCTATATGTCATACTTCAACGAGCGGTACCGTACAAATTTGAAAACTTGAAAACATTGACATTCCAGTCCAGCGCAAACAATTTTTGACGTTTGTCAAAAATTTCGTTAAATTGAGTGATCTAAATCTTATTGTTTATTTATAACTTCTGTTTTACGTTAGAATGACCGTAATCATCATAACTGTGAACTATTTATGATTGCAACTGATAATTGTAGTGCAGGTCTCTTAAAAGTACAATCACACCCGTTGCTTACGTGTTAGTCGATGTTAGTAAACCGAGGACCAACAGATTTGATCTTATACAGCACAGTTATGAATAAAAAGACGAGAACTGGTCCCAGGATACGTATAACACGACCCGCGTTACGTAAGAAGTTGGAACAGGGAGTTGAGGAAAAACTCGACGAGCGTAGTTTGATCTACACCTGTCAATTTTGCAGGGTGAAATTTACACAGAACAGTCACTTTTTTCGCCACATGACGTCGAACCACCAAGCTCAGCAAAAGGAGGCCACATATGAGTGCAATGAATGTCAAATAATCTTCACCAAGAAGAGTACTCTGGACATTCACTGTCGAAAACGGCATCAAATAAAAAGCAAATCCAAATGCGAATCTTGCGCCTTAACTTTTAAATCGCGCTATTGTTTACGAAGGCATTTAAAACTTAAGCAAATAATGGCTGAAAACTCATGTATGAAGTGTCAGAAAAAGTTTACAAATGAGGACCTCCTAGCTAAGCATGTGCAAAACAAACATACATTCAAAAACGAGACGTTTCAGTGTGATCATTGCTCCCTTAAATTTAAAGCCAAAAAATCATTACAGACTCATTTAACTCGGATACACAAGAGGTTATGATCAATTCTGTAATAGGTTAAATTTAACTTGTTGGTTAGTTAGCATACATTTCTTTAACTATAAGTTAAGCAATGGAAAATATGTTTATTTAAATATATTTTCGTCTATTAAAATTGTTTATAGAATTAAAAAAAAAAACAATGAAAACTTGAGCTGCTAGTGTATATTGTTTAGATGTGGTGTGAATTACTAATTTTGTTTATTTTTTTTTACAAGATTTTAAGTGGAATAAATTTAAAATGCTGGTTCTTATAACTAGATAAGAATTTTGTTATTTGCAATTGTGGGATTTTAAGTAGTCTTAAACTCCTACAGATGTCTTTTTGTTCTCCCTCATGTGGCTTGGCAGGCCCCCATATATAGGGGTAGTTAAATTTTAAAATAAAGTAAATTTAGAAGGGTAAATAAATTTCTCTTAGTCATAAAATATTAAATAATTACACCTCATGTTTTCATATTGTTAATAATAACCCAATTGCAATTTAACAGTAAGAAGGCAATAAGTAAATATATATTAAATATTTGATTAAAGAAATGTATGGTAACAAGGATATCTGTATAACAAGGTCATCATAGTATTAAAACTTACTTTAAATTCTAACAGCTTGCTTAATATAAAATGTCAAAATACTCATGCTGTATGTAAGTTAACTTTTCTATATATTTGAAGGTGACAAAAGGGTCAATTCACTTAATTAATAGTATCTAATTCCTGTGGTATTTGAGACTCAATCCTTGATAAGGATCCATAATGCACCCCTCAGCCCTATGAGCTAAGAAAAGATGCGTTGTCACCAGTTTTAAGGTCATTAAAAGTAAAACAATATATTTCCAATAAAATTAACTTAAATTATAAAGCATGGCTCCTTGCTATAAAGTACCAAAGTACAGACGGAGAGCAAAATATAAAATTTAATTTTACATCTTAATTTAAACAGCAAATCTTACCTATTGGTATGACCTTAAGAATTTATATCAAGATTTCAGAGGATACAAGCATGAAATAGAGACCTCTAAGAACAGAAACTAAAGAACAGTTTAGCCTCTAGCTTTGGTGGAGCCACAACGCAGCTAGTTTCACACCCTCACAATACTAGCATGAAATAGAAGCATAACTTAATCCTCTGTGGTGTATCTTGAATTTTTGTTGATGATGGATGTATATTTTATGGGCCACAGTTATTGTTTACCACCAGTTGAACTGTGTGTTTGTTTGCCCTGTCTAATATTGTATTATGATGATGATATTAATTTATCCCTAATGGGAAAGGCAAAGGACTTTAGTCCATACAGCCAGGTCTTGTTTGTATGATGGTTGGTCTGAAACTTTCTAATATTGTATAAAAAAGTATTCACACTTATCAACTGTCAGGTGTGACAATTTGTTGACATCTTGCCTCTATTGAGGGTGTATGATGTCATGGACCAAAGTAGTTTATTTTACAGCCTTAAGGTAAAAAATATTTCAAACAATTAGTTTGTTTAAATATAAAATTATTATTAGAAGAGTTAAAATATGTATTCTAATATTTTATATACATTTCATTAAAATGTTGCCAGAGCTAGTTTGGCAATTATGTTAATATTTTTTTATAATAAATTGAGACTGCAATAAAAAAAGGTTGATTGATTTTGGAGTAATTTGAATAACTTGAAGTTTTTATATTTAGATATAAAAAAAGTTGTTACTATACTATCTATCTATTGTGAGCTTAATTTACAGTTAATATTTAAAAATTTATGATTAAAATGTACTCTAGTACGGCCTGGTCACTCTTAACTGCACCTCGCATCAATTATTATTTATTCTATTTACTTTTTGACTGTGTTATAAATAAACTAAAAATCATTGGTGTGAGTTATGTACTTACAGTAACTGGGTCATAAAGTTATACCTCAAATTGTTGAATCAGTAATTTAAGTAAAATTATCTCTGAAAATGGCTTTGCCCTTATAATAAAAGTAAAAATGTTAAAAAATATCAAATGTTTTTGCCAGAACTTTTTAAAGGAGTTTTGTAATAAGTATAATTTTAATCTATGGCAGCACCAATAAAAATATTATTGGAGACTTACATACTTACTTTCTGATTTATTTATGGTAATTTTATTTTTTTTAAATCTGTTAGTAATAGGTATTCATGTGAAATAAGTTATGATGGTAAGAAAACTTTGATCATACAATATATTATGATGGCCAGTGGTCAGAGTACCTGGCTCAGAGCAGAGGGTTCCCACTTTTATTCCTAGTAGAAAGTAAATTTAGGGACCGAGGAATATATGTTCCTTGACAACCGCATGGAATAGAGCATTTGATTTCTTTGTCATGTGTTGCCAAGGGTCAGGTCTATGTACGCATGTGTTATGTCTTAAACTATCTTCCATCTTTCCTCTGATCTTTACCTATGAGGGACAACTATAAGTGACCTATAATATATCTTGACCTGTTGACATTTTTTGTTAACCTGCGGATATTGCCATGTTATATCCACAGCCACACTGTATGTTTTTTTTCTTGCCAGTTTTTCTAACAAGGCGAAATTTTCATTTATCTTTCAACCCACAAACATACTATGAACTATGTACAACAGGTCTCTATCTTTTTTATTTCTGGCTGATGGTCACTGTTAGCCCGAGGGTTTCATCGGGTTGAAAAGTCGAGATCTCTATTAGTGGGTAACCAGTACAAGGGCTCTCGAGAGGGAGGTAGCCTCTGCTTGAACCGTTTCGCCTGTTTCGTGAGAGCATTTGACTCGAGGGTGCTGGAGAGGGCCGAACCTCGACGGGTTAGTTACATCCGACTAAGGAATATCACTATTATTATTAGCTATCTGTACCACCACTTGAGAGTAAGAGGCGCAAGAGACTCCAGCGACACTTCAATCATTATTGTCTGGTGAGTACAGCCCTGTGATATGGCGGTACTGCGGACAACCTTGTTTACGACGCCCTCGCCTCTTTGTGGGCGATATGTGTGCAATGAACGTGTTTAGTCAATCATGGGGTTTGTGTTTTATTCTGTGTAGATTTTCATTACGCAAGAACAACGGCACATCGGTGGACTTGCGCATGTAACGATTTTGAAGACAAAGCAAATATTAACCTTATGTCATAAAGAGATTTTGCAGTAACTAAAATATTTATATGAACAATGGACACAAACACAATTACTCTTTTGCACATATGCACATTTATATTAGCAGTGACAAAACAGAGTTCATCTGATTGTAAGTGAAATATATCCTAAAGAATATTCATATCGGACAGTCCTCAACAGGTGGAATATCTCCTTACCTCCTAATTCTACTCGGGTGAAATTAATATCGTAGTCTCATAAAAAAAACTACCTAACGTAACCAACAGATGCAGAATGGTCATAATGATAAACACAGCATTCAGGAATAAAAAATATGGCAGACTTTATTGATATTGTTAAAATAATAAATACATATGATCATACATTTAGAGTAATAAGAACATAAGTCATCATAATAATGATCAGATATTAAATACAATATTAGATATTTTTATATGGAATAGGTGGCAAACATGCAAGCAGCCCACCGGATGGTAGGTGATCACACCATCCATGACCATCAGCGACACCAGAGTAGTCGCAAATGAATTGACTGCCTATAAGAAAGGTGTAGGCTCTTCTTGAATGTCCCTAAATCGTATCGGTTCGGAAACATCGCCTACGACCGTTTATTCCACAGAGTAGTTGGGGTGGCAAGAATTTCTTATGAAGAGTACAGTGGTGGATTACCAACCATCGAGATGGTGAGGATGGTATTAGAATTATGAAATTAGAGATGAGATCCTGTACTACAATTGACAATACAAGGTTATCACTCAAGAAACCCTCTTCCTCAATTATTGGTTTTACAAGCTATGGAGCCTGTGATTTATTCTTCCTTATGCTGATGACCACATTTCAAATTCTGTCACATAGAAAAATATAAGCATATCGCTCAGTATATTACTGCATTCTAATTATAGTACAGATGTAGAAATGTACTCATGATGGGTTGAGATGGATGGTTTGTTGTTATTTTAGGTAGAAATTGGTTCGCTCAACATTATCGCAACCAATGCAGAACATGTGGGACACTAGGAGATTACCACAAACCCCCATTCTCATCCACCTGTGTCCATCAATATACTACCAATGTGCAAGGTGCACACATCTCGTGGAGGCATGTCCCACAATTTGACAGAAGGTCAATTTAGAATAAATGCTAATGTGATCTTAAAGTTATGCTTATGTTAATTTTTTTTTTAATTGTCCAATAAATATTTAAGACATATGCAAAACAATTGAGTTGAGTTACTGAACATCAGTGGAGGCTTAGTTACGAAGAGCTCTAATTAACACTAGGGGTAAATTATAAACAATGGGTATATATATATATATATATCCTCATTGTTTTCTACAACAAATATATTACTTATATAAGGGGATAATTATGAGTCATCTTAAAATACTAGAAAATAAAATCACATCATAAAGTGGAAGAAATACTTCTGGTTCAGAAGAGTCAGAGAAATTAAACCTACAACACACCTAAAAACCATTTTTTCTGCTGATTATCAAACCCAAGCCTTATAGCTTAATTGTTCTGTATCTTAAATCTACTATGACTATTATGCCATATGACAATCAAACCATACATTGTAATTTTACATACTAAGTGTAACATTCATACTTTCAAAAATTAACCAATATGTTAACTAATTTTTAATGTTACAATTAAAAAATTATATAATAAATAATTTAACACAGCTTAATAAGCATTATATTATGTCAGAGGATTTCACGAGTTTCCCATTTAAGTATCCCATTTTGTGCTTTTCACGAACATGCCTGACAACATGATCTTTTCTCTTATAAGCTTGCTGGCATATTGGACAAACAACAAGCTGATTCAAATGCTGGGATTTAATATGCCGTACCATGTGATCTCTACGTTTGAATGTTGTTTTACAATGTGGACATGTGTGTCTCTCTGTCAGCATGTGCGAGAATTCGTGTTTCTCTAATTTACTTATGTTATTACACTGAAAAGGGCAATCACGACATCGGAATACTTCTGTTTCGGAGTTATGCTTCTTTTTAATATGTGTCAACATTATATCTTGTCTTTTACAGTCTTTATCGCATACTGGACAGCTGTAATATTTCTGATTTAAATGAAGACTTTGCATATGACGTTTAAGATGGTCCTGGCGGCGGAAAACTGTTTGACAGTAAGAACATACGTAGTTTTTCTTTTGCGAGTGCATTTCGACGTTGTGGTGCTCATATTCCACCTTATCGTCGAAATTCAGGTTGCAGTGTGGGCAATAACGATTAAATGATATGACCTCTTCTATTCGAGATGTTGAAGTGTGTTTTTCGTCGCTTGGCGTATCGACAAGATGGTTTAATACATATTTTGTGCCACCGTTACTATTGTAAACTTCCGATTGAAAATTTACTTTTACATTGTCAACCATTATCGTAAAGCTTCTTGGTTTCTTCAGATTTTCTGAACAGATTTGTTTTTGTTTACTGTTTTACAAATGCAATATTCGATGAAAATGACATGACTACAGAATACAGATACAAAATATGAGTTATACACAGAGTAGCGCATTGCACAGAAGTGATGATGTAATTTAAGACGTGTGTTTTAAAAGATTAATATAATAAATATCACATTTATAATAACGTTATTTTGTTGAATACTGGGCTTCAAAGAGCTTTCCAATATTATACCTGCTATGGAATTTTACTATCGCACGATCCGCCTTGAAACCAAATTCCATCAGCACCATCTTGATGGTAGATGGTCCACATTAAATGACAGCCCTGTGCAATCAATTTCCAGCAGCAGTATTACCTTCCATTGACAATGGTGGGATCTTCAAGAAAAGAGTGTACGATTTTCCTTGAGGAGCGGCAATGCTTTGGCAGTGGCCCTGGTTGCAGTGACCCTATTTTTCGATTGCCTCCTTTCTTATATAAATTCATTAATCACGAATTGCTGCCCCCCAAAGACAAAGTTTAATTTACATCATTCCATACTTTTTTCTAGGGATAACTATGTGTCTATATAAAACTTTACTATAATTATCTATAACGAGTTATAGAATCATAAAATTACCGGTTTCTCTCAAGCACGCATTAAAAAAAAGGAAACGCAGCACTTATTTAACTCTCTGTGAAAGCGTCGGAGTAGTCCTTCAACGCGCCGAGCCACCTGTTACGACTATTTTAAAGGTGCGTTATGGCCGTACTACGTAAATTGTTCATATAATACGTATATAATAAATGTCTGTCAATGCTATTGCTTAATATAGTCAAGGTAAACTTTCTGGTTGGAATAGTTTGGTGACACACGAATTATTATACTCCAAGGATAATTGTCTTAAATTATTCCCTCCTCGACGATATCCGATAATTGCAAGTGTATACTATTATTATTATATTACTGTCATAACTAGTTACTTATCCTCAACTCACACTCTCTAGATCAGCACTCGTCGATACCACTTTTTTTATTTTTAGATGCAACATTTGACCGCACATTGTTTACGTAATAGCGATTCCTGCGGTCCTGAGGTGGTCAAATTTAAACAGTCAAGACACACTAGGATAGATATGAGGTAGGTTACGATATAGAGCTCCACTATAAATCGATCTCGGGCATATACTAGGATTATCCAAGACCTGCCAACCCCATCACCGAGATCGTTTTAGGCGATTTGCAGATGGAGCAACTATTGCAGCAACTGGCAACGTGCACATAGCCCTTATTATTATGTTACGTTGCTTTATGTAGCGTTGTGCGCACATGTAGCAACTCGAGTTGCGAGTTTCGGTGATCGACAATAGTTTTCAGTTGCTGAAATCGATGACCAAGTTAGTTTCCATTTTAGCAACCGCTGAAATTGCCGACGAGGCTGCGAATAGTTTCATCGTTGTTGACGCCGTCGACGTAATAAAGTGAGAACAAGCCCCGCTTCTTCGATATCCATCATCACGTACGTTGTACGTACATTGAGCAACTCAGCTATCAAAGTTGCTCACGGATTGCCATAAAATTGCGGTAAACGTAAACCGGGTTTTTAGTTGTAGCAACTGGCAAATTTTAAAGGAAACCTAAAAGTTTGATAGTAGCCTCAACTAAAGTTGCTCCATCTGCAGAGCGCCTTACGCATCAGGGCGACGAGCACAGTTCAGATGGTGAGCAAGGGGTCCCCTCGAGGTCATTTTATCATCCATTGCTCTTCATGCCAGTCTCCATTTGAGGATTATATGGAACGCCTCGACAAGTTATCAAGTAACCAGTTTATTATTATTATTATTATTGTCAATTTCTTACTAGCTCGTATTGAGATCTAAAAGATACACGATGTAACGCATTTCCTCTTTAAAAAAGAATGCGGTACTATTACCATTACTAAAATTATATGGTTAATCACTCCCAAGCTTAAATGCTTGCGACAGATGGTTAACGACAAATATACAATATATAAAGCGTTTCGTAGTTCATAATTTCCCGTAATTAAATTCCTTTTAGTTAGTTGTAGTGCTAATAGCATGCTATTACATTCGCCGACAAGGTTGCAGTATCTCGATATTTTCCCTCTAAAATAAGGTAATCAATTATACTTTTAAAGGTTTAAGGATGAGTACAGTAATTTATTCCATATATTCTATAATTCTATATTTGTTGACATGGTATATTTTCTATATAAACTAAAGTCTAAATACTCATAATCTAATGTCTACACATATATGTCTACATATATATATATACATATATAAAAATATATATTAGGGGGATATAAATAAAACAATCATATAAAGATTTAATATTGGACTAATATTTAGTAAAATACCATATTATAATAATAAAATTCATATAAAAATCCAAGTATTTCAGTTTTAAACAATATCTACTGAACTCGTCGAGAGTTGGAGTGTTGTAGTGCGGAATTCAAATGGGTTTCGAGTAGCCGTTTAGCTAGTTCCTCAAATACCGTACACTAAAGCGTCGTTAAATAAAGTAAATATGAATTTGATACCCATATCTGTTTCACAAAAATATTTGAAAATATGACACGAAGATGAGTCAAAGTTGAATTTGAACTCTGAAAATTATCATTAAAATTGACTTCGTTTAGCGTTACCAATCATATATCAGTCACCCTTGCAAATAAGATTAGAAACGCCATATGAAGACGATTTAAAGAATCTACAACTGCCGTTTTTGATAAAAACTTTTTATTAAATAACAATAGGTTAAAAACTTTACCAGTTGCCAAAATCAAGAACCACTCCACCTCCGACAAGTACAACCGTTACTCTAAGATATATTACTATTCAAACAACAAAAAAATAAAATTCACTCTTAAAAAATAATTAAAATCAAACTACATAGTTTTAAATCTACACGTAATCGTTTTAGTGATTTGACATAAATATAAATATGTAAAAAATGTATCGTAACCTCGCCACATCAAAAAAACTTTAAATAATAATAATACAATCATTGAAATATCGGTAAAGCTCTGATTCGGAAATTTTGGATCTACATTTTTTTGTATTTAGTTTTTACATATTTTTCACCTTCACTATTTTTATTCAAATTTTAAATATAACTAGATACTCTTAAACTTACTGTTTTACGACCAACGTGCAATCATTATTTTTTTTATATCGGCAAAGCTTAATTACGCTAGATTGCAGTGTAAAATTACTTATAGAAAAAAACTTTGAAATACTGAAAAATAATTAACACTAAAATAACGTGAATTGCTAACTAACGTGATAAAATCGTAACTACTAATCGATAATTGCATAAAAATTAAATAAAAAAACGTTATACAAAAAAGGTAAAAAATAAATAAATAGGAATAACTTTAAAAATACATCCAAACAAGCGGGAATTGGTATCCTCTATAAAAATTATATAAAAAAACAATTTGAGTCCACACTTTCTCCGGAATTAAGTAAAAAAATAGGAATCGCGAACGGCAAGCGCCGCCCCATATGTCTTTTTGGTAGCGTCGTCTTTGGTCATCAAGCGTGGAGAAAATATAGCTCAAAAATGTACTTATAAAAATAGGATCTGTGACAACACAAAGAACTGATTCACACAAAAAGGACCAAAGCTAGAAAAAAAAAGCTATGAAAGGAACAAAAAAGATTCGAGTCGATTGCACTATCCCAGAAAGCGATAAGATGAAACGCAGGGAGAGAGTTTTTTTAAAATTCATTTTAATATTTTCACAATAGTCTAAAGTTAAAATTGCATTTCAAACCAAGTTGCGATAATTCCACAAGCGGATTGTTGGATCGCGTCAAAAAATAAAAAAAATATTCGATGAGTCAACAAAATAATTTTAGACAAACGTTTAAAAACAGATACAAACTATTCAAGTTTCGTTCGGTTCAATGGTGAAGTTTATTTTAATCGGTTTTAATTAGAATTGTTATTAATCCCCATAGAGGAAGAAATAGATCGTTTATTTTATTAAAGCTCAAACATATTGAACCAAACGAAACTTGTCAATTTTTGCGCAGCAAAACATTTGATTTTAGAGTAACAAAAATGAACAATATTTCCTATACAATTTTCGAAAAGCGTTGCCATGTGCAATGTCGAAGTTGCTCCCGGCTAGTCTAGTGTTGTCGGAAAACGTCACGTATCGACATTATAACACTCGTCTAATACCGATAAATATTTGACAATCGTGTTTTTTGAAGAACTTTATTGGTCTTCTGACAAAACTATTAGGAACTATTAGCAAAATGTAAAATTTCGCATCGGGAGCTAGACATTGCAGGTTTTAGACGCTGTATCGAAGAAAAGACCTTATTACACGAACTCTTTCACATAGCAGTAGACAAATGACACAATTTGTATCATTAAGTGAACTTAAATAGCTATGTGAAAGTGTATATGTAGGCAAAAGGTCCCAAGTTTAACAAAATTGATAGTAAGTCTACAACAATTAGTGACTGAAATAACTGTCTATAAAAATATATAAATCTAATTTCAAATTAGAACGAATCCGACTCCTTTTGATCATTCAGATATGTAAAGTAATTTTAAAATTGAATTAACGAAATATTTAAGAAAAGGTAACTAAAAAATAAAATTACTAATATACATAAATTTGTTTGCTAAAAATATTGTATTTGAATAAGCAATTTTTATAAAGATTTTTTATATGTATATATATATATATATATATATATATATATACATATATATATATATATATATTTATATTTGATACTAAAGGAGCCGGCCTATTTGAAAATTTAGTAAAAAAATATTCTCCTATGCACTATCCCGGCCTGGACTATAAAGACAATCCCACATCGCTTCCATGTAATCAAGTTGACAGTTACGTATAAGTATAGAAACACACTTGTCTAAACGAAACGTCACAATGTAGGACAGCCTTAAACATTTTTTTAGTCTGTGAAGTGTCAAACGTTTAAAATTGTGATGAATTACGAAAAATATCCGACGCAAAAGACAGTGCAAGAAACATTTATACAAACTTAATATTCTCTAGCAACGTTACAAGGTATTTAGGTACTATATTTCATTATATAAACTAGTTAGGTGTATCAATGAATTGCGCTACTTTTAGCTAGTTTGTTTATTAAGGTAATAATTTCACTAAGTCCCTAGCATTTTAATTTACTTGCCCACGATCGGGCAACGCTAAGAAAACATTTTCTAATCTCGGTCCGCCACCGACAAGTCATAAAAAATATTCTTTTTTTGCGGAATTTTTTCATTTTCTTTTACTAAGAAACAATGCATGTGAAAATAGTGCAGAATAAAATACACTCAGGACGAGACGAGGGGACAAATCGAGTTCAATTATTAACAACAACAATTCGTTTATATTTCAAGTTTAGCTACGACATTATAAAAAACGTACAAACACGTTTACAAAAATTTATATAAGAAACTCTAATTGAACGACACCGCAATGCCCCCCGCTGTGTGTTTAACTCACTCAGTGATATGCCAAACGAGAAAAATTAGCGTCTAAAAACAATAGACAACAGTTAACAGCTACTATAGAGAACAGACAACGTACCAACAACGAGAACAAACCCGCCTCACGGCCATAAAAAAGACAAGCAAGTATCAACCTAAAAACTAACGAACTAAATCAAAACAATGAAAACGAACAAACTTAAAACGCCGCCCCGCTGTTATAAAACGTAAATGACACTCCAAATCAAATTGCACATATAAAACTAAATCGAAACTCGGTAGAAACTAAACTTTACTCAAAATAAAAAAAATCTACGAGGCGGTCGGTAATTTGTACAACAAAACCCTAAAAACGGCCTAGACATCTGTCGACACAAGATCCTTATGGTAAACATAATTCGACAATGACACCTTAATTCAGAACGTGTCGACTAAAATACACGAGACCAGAAAAAAGCAAAAAAAAAAACAAAATGCGAGAAAATATTAAACTTTCTCCTATTTAGTAGATCGGAAACGGAAATCCTCTTCATTAACCGCCAGCAAATCCAATCGCTCACACAGACCACATATCCCAAACACCTCGGCATTATAGTCTAACGCCAATTACTCAAATCGCTGGGAAAGCAACGGATCCCTAACCGCTCAAAGATCCGTCCAACACGTCAAGTGACATTGACAGCTGTCACCCAAGCGTAAGTTTGTCTACAACGTTGCGCGTAAAGTAAAAAATCACGACCGAATTCACGTTAATCGTTTTAGTTTTTTATAAAAATACAAAAATACAAAATGGGACAGTGCGACAACACACACACACGCGCGCGTACCTTCACGCCATCACAAAGAAGGTAAGGGGGCACATGGAGACAAATTTATACCAAAATCATTGAGCAATATCATTGAAAAGAACTTATACTGCTGGGGAAATTGCACACAACCACAAAAAATAAATAAATGGCAAATAACATATTAAACACAAGTTTTGAAGTTAGAAGAAAAGTGTTGTCACAAAATACCGTAAAATAATTAGAGAAAAATTTAAAAATGCAGTCAAACATCGGAATTTACCTAAGAATAGGTCAAGAAAGCGTTTCCCTTGAAAGTCAGGATTCGATATAGTGGCGTGAAAAAAGCTTCGAAGTGTACTTTCGGGGCGTTAAGGCGTGTTCCTGAAATATCACCTACAGAGAAAACATCTAATTCGAGAAAAAACCGCATTAAAATCGCGTATTTATTTGGTACCATACAGAAACTAATTCTATGAGCCTTTGTCACAAACGGTAGCAAATATACGCTGCGTAACTCCCCCTTCGTGCATATCAACTGTCTAAATGAGTTACATATTTAAAATTTATTTATTATTATATTAATTTATCTAGTTTAATCTCATAGATCGCGAATCTATGAGTCGGGAAGTCACGCAGTGCGTTTGTATTACGGCTATCAATTTTCTATAAGACCCTCTATTTAATTATCAATTGAATCTACTTATGTTTAAAAAATCTTTCACCCCTTCTGATGTGACCCAGCAACAATCTTCTAGAGAAAGGCGTATCGATTGTTGTAATATCTTTTGTACGGTCAACGGACCAAAACACATGCTGCCATGAGGAATCGAAAACCGGTACATACGCGCGGTATAGAAGGAAATGTGGTTATAAGAAAAGGACGGTTGCTTTCATTTGTTCCTTTTTACATTTAAATTGACAGTTAATGCAAATCATTTTGTACTTTGGTTAGGCAAGATGAAATTTAGTTACTAATTTAATGTTTGGAAATCTTTGTCTTTAAACAAAAGCAGTAACTTCTTGAAAAAAGCTCTAATCCAGAGTGCCCGGAATATTAACGATTATACAGATTCGCATTAATATATTAAATATCTCAGATATGATAGAAAATATGTTTATCTCCCGTTTTCACTGTCTTCAACTACTACCCCTTGTCAAGAAATGGAATTCAAATTAAGTTAGTCCTGCAATGGATTATTTATTTGATATGTTGTTAGAGAGGTTTTGAAAGCAATCGTCCTGTTCCCAAGGGTGGGGGGTCTACACCAACTCTCACCGAAACAAGGCACTTCGCCGCCTCATTTGAATTTCGAAAATATACGACACGACAAAAACCTTTACAAAATCATGGAAAAAACGTCAAAAAATTCGCGCAAGTCTTTTCACTACAGTCTATATGCCTCCGCGGTGGATCGGGATACGGTGGCTGTATCCGATAATTATTAATTTTAAGTACATACCCACAAAATAAGTTATTTCGTCACTATGCCGTTTAGTTTGTAGAATAGCATCTCCCACTCTCTTGCCATAAGCTAAATATGCCACGTTTAATTAATATCTTTTTCTTTCTTCAGAACATAAGTGACTAGTGGCCACTAACAAGTTTTTTTTGTATGAACCCGCGTCTAAAGTGACGATTCAATTCTAGCAAACGACATAATATCCGAAATACTAATCAAAGGTTAGAACGCGGTACCGTCAGATTTCATTTTGGATAAAATACTAAGTCCGAGTCCTAACCTCAGTTCTAACCAATTTAAAGGCAAACGTGAAGTATTTAAATCACTAATTTAAACAGCTTCATTATAGACATCCTCAAGAGGTACTAAATCTACCATCTATTGCACATTCCCGGCGAATCCCAAAGAAAATGAATTCATTTAATATATACTATTTATTATACTAAAAATATAAGAGCGAAAACTACAGCCAAAATTGGTAACACTTTATTAATTGTTTGTACTAGAAGAGTCCACACCGCCTCCCGTTAGAACGGGGATAAAGCGAACAACGTTCGCCAAACAAACGAATAGCGAACAAATGCTCGGCGAATAAACTTCCGCCAAACAAACGAATAACGAACAAACGTTCGTTAAACACGATAGTTGAAAGCAGAATCATGATTGTAGAAAACCGAGTCCAAAATGTTGTAATAAATAGCACATGCAATGCCGATAACGACATGATTTGAATTTAAACCAAACAAAAATCAATGACTGACCGCGTGACAATCCAATATATCTAAGACAGAGGGGGGAAATAATGGTGGTTAAATATTAGACGGAGACCCTTTTTAAAGTCGATATTTTTTAGCTATGGCTAAATATTACATAAGAGATATATTCAATTATAATTGAGAGCAAATTTATATTATAATTACTTTTTAGCATCAAACGTCAAGATAGTTCAAGAATGCAATAATTTATATTACCTTTACGAAAATAAATCTCAAACTCGATCTCACCATCCATTCTCACCGTGGGTAATATTTAACTAACTAAAGTTCTAGGCAATTCGACGCAAAGTGCCCTCTGTCACGATTTTTCATTCTCCCTCTGCCTTAAAATATCACCAGCGAAATGCTCAAATTAGTTCCAATATAGAAACCACACTAATTCACGTCAAAGAATCAGACAGAGATAAATTAAAGGGGCTAAGACAAAATGCAACAATATCCAAGTCGAATCAAACGAGGGGGAGGGTGGGAATTAATTAGAGGAAAAATTCATTCTAGCTACACAGGTACAAATGTTTTTTTTTTAAGAAATCAGACATTCCACTTATGTCTTACATTACGTCTTACAATTACGCGATTGTCAGCGGCAAAGAACCACCAATCAGACAAACCGGTGGTTTTTAACCGCCATCAGCCGCGAGATAGACCTTAACGACAAACTGACAACTATCTAAGTTATAATTTGAATACACATTTCGCTTATATCGATAGAATGCTTCTTAAATTTTCTTCTACACGTACACATTACACTACAATTTCAAAGGGAACAATGGCAACACTAAACGATGGACAGTAGTGTACAGAAAACTCAAGAAAGCACCGACGCCTTGTACTTTTCTATATTTGCTTACATTAAACTTTGGATAATGTTGCTTTAAATTTCTTTTCATTTCTATTTTATTAGCAAATTATATAATTGGCAAGTGTTTGTTTGGAAACGTCAATTACAAATTGCCAAGCGCTGGCCACTTCTACAATCTGTTACTTAATCGGTCAAAGACGTAAATAGGCAAAGACTCTGCTGTCTTTGGTTTCGTTAGAGTAAAATCACGCTCTGTATTTGAATAATGACGTTAGCTTGTCAATGTTGCTAGAAATGAAAAATACAATTGTTGATATTATTTGAAATAAAATTGTAAAATTACAATCGGGGAAAATCGCAATTAGCGATTTTTTAAAATTAAAATTCGATTCTCTTCTTGTTAGTTGTATATCTTTCTAAACACATGTTTGAGGAAAAATAAACATACACATTATAAAATAAAAATTCATTCCTTTAAATAAATTATATTACAATTTTATCAAATCAAATTTATCTTTTCAAAAAAAAATCAAATAAAGTAATTAATATTTCGATTTATATACGAAACGATTAGTATATCGATTAAAAATTTAATTTGTAATAAAATTTTGTAATCAATTGAAACTTTACTATTCAAATTATCTAACACGTTAAATCCATTTCCATCATCATTGACAAACCTCTAGTAACAAAGCAACAATCGTTGCTTACAAACGTAATAGAGCCATGGAGCAACATTGCTGCACAGCAATGCCATCTAGTTTCGATATTACAACCTTGCTCAAAACGCGTGAGGACACGGCAAATGTAAGAGTAAAGTGCGAGCGTAGCAACGTTGCTACTATTTCGGTGCAAATTTGCTACTTTTCGAAGCAACGTTGCTACATTATGGAGCAAAGTTACTAACACCAGCGGAACGGGACGGCTCTGGGCCGGTCGGCGCCTTCCTTCACCAATGGCTTGTGGAATTCCCTGCCTGGTCGAGAGTGGATCGTGGCCCAGCAGTGCTCGCAATAGTACTGAAAGTGACAACATCACATATTATATAGGTATAGACATACACATCACAAACATAACCATTTACTCAAACAATCGTTCTCTTAACAGAGCGGTAGAGCTGCGCTGCAGTTTGTTTCTAGCTGCAGAACGAATGGCTCACCTCTCCGGGGTTCGATCACGCCCTCACAAAAGACCAGTGTAAAATAGCAGCGTAATGCTGTAATGGTGTTGTGCTGTTTTATCTGGTCCGGTACAGGGATCCGGAGAACTTTATTACTGGCGACGAGCCATTCCATCTCAGTCCTCAATAGTGACAACGCATCTGCATTACAATTCCTTATCAAGGATAAATATAGATGTCATGGGACGCAGGGAACCACTTGCCATTAAGTTCTTCAAACTTCGAACACTACAGTTAAAGTATTATATCACTAAATAGATTTAGTGTATCACGAGTATCGTGTCTCTTTGATATCAACCTCGCAAGCATTATATAGCCAAAGTGCCGGTTTTTCCAGAATCCGACAGATGCATGTGCGATAAAGAGAAGGTTCGAATGTACTGGGCTCGTATCTGAACATTTTAGAAACTCGTTCAGAACAGGCAGTCAATATTCAATGTTCGACAAATAATAACTTTAGTTTAAGCTCGCTCTTCATGATACTAAATTATCACCAATATACACCAGCAACGTCCCGAACTTTAACGGTATTATAGTCCCAAATGGATGTAGGTTCGTTTGCACCTGCATCTCTCCCCAAGAACCTTTCTGGATCAGATCATCTGTTCTAAGAGCTACAATAAATACATCACCTTCAGTTCTCCGGTCCAAACGGCCATTTAATTCTAAAAGCTCACACAAACCTGGAGGCAAGTGACATTCGCGCAGAAGAAGGGTGCAAACTTGGAGCCGCACCTGGCGCCGGCGCACTCATCGCACATCTGATCGTCTAGCACGTACGGCTTTACCTGGAAGTGATTGAAAAAAATATATATATTTACAAAAACAGTAACAAAATAAATAAGAAATGCAGGATGTTATTATATAAATATAAATATAATACGACAGAATTTAAAATTTCATCCTAATCATAACGATGGTTGGCAAGCCACCCCACTGCGCGGGCTTTACGCGAAATTTTCTCCCACGCACAACTAGTCGGTTCGTGGAATATATGTGGAAGCTGTCGCCAGCGGTTTTCTCTATCTATCTAAACGATTTAGGAACCTTCAAGAAAAGAGCCAACACCTTTCTCCAAGGCCGGCGACTTATCTGCGACTCATGTATAACAAATCTTTGGGTTACAAAAAAACATAGATATAGACAATTGCCTTGTCCTTACATTGCCACGAAGCTAAACCTTGCAAACTCCTAAACTTGCATCCAACGATTTTCCGAAACATGCATAAACCGTCGCGTCTTTTTTTAACAATACATATTAGTAAAGTCATCAAATCATCGCCGAGTATATCATTGGCAGATTAATCCTGTTTAATATTATAACACAAATCATCAAAAAGATTACCATCGGGTAAACTGTGTGTTTGTTTGTCATCCTTATCATATCATAATAAGAAACTTACCTCGACGCGCTTATCAATGTCGCCATGCTGTAGCTGGACGAAACGCGCCGAAATGGCAGCGATGTACGACTGCTGGTTGGAGAACGCAACTCTACCGGCACCCTGAAACAATTAGTTATTTACGCTGGTAACAAGCTAAGCAACCCTATCGTTGCCTTGTTACGCGTGCTGAATGGCCATTGAGTCGTGAGCAGTGGATTCCTGACCAGCAGTAGGACAATATTTTTGCATTAAAAATAATCGCTTTTGCATCGGGGTTGTCGTCTCAATGACACTGCATCCGATATTGTATATATATTGGATTCGCCGAGGGGGACGGTGAGTGGACTAATCCGTATTCTTGCATGCTATCATCAATATAATGTATTCTGCGCAGTTGGAAGTAATCTAATAATAATGACCACCAGTAAAAGAAACCAGACTTTATTAGTGATAAAACTGTATCTCTTATTCCTTGGAAAGTTACTCTATATATATCTGCATCTTTATTCCCTATTGATAATGCTGTAGTTGTAAGAATCTCAGTTCATCAGCAGGTTAAGTTTAAGCCCGTTTATTATCTAGATAACAAAAAAATCACAGTATACAGCTAAAGTTCGTTCAAAAATTAAAAATTGAACATTATTTAGGAAGTAAGTTTTTTTTTTGTGTATGAGTATTGCTGTTGGTCCAGAGACCTGCTGAGTAAGGAGACAATGACGATGCTGCGAAGCTGGCGCGGAGACTGCTGCTGAACGTCGACGACAACAGAGACGACAGGGTGGTGGGAGGGGCGATAATACGATCCGAGGGCCTCTCATAAGGCGGTACAAAACCTCGACTCGGATTGCTGAATACGATTTCATCGCGTGTGCAAGGAAGACGAGTCGTGGCGTGTCTGAATTTACCATCGTTTGTATTTTTTTGGTTTTAAAATAAAATGATAGATTCTACAAAGATACATAGAACTATATAATTTTATTCAGAATAATCATTTCTTTCTCCCTCTGGTTGGCGGTACAACAATACTAGGTATAAAATAAATAATATCGAGGAATACCCGCATTTTGCATTTGAGTCTTGAGCGACAAGACTGCGCGAGTTCCAACAGCATAAGATGCATCCAGAGGCTGCTTGGGATTAAACAGTTTGCAGACACGACTATAGAAATTATTTCAGATACAAATCGGTCAGCTAGTGTGCCGCGACTAGATCTTACGTCTGTTTGTCCGTCGAGATCATCGGGCTGTAGCTCATAGAGAATACAGAATGGTGATGTTTACCAAAAGTAGCCTTAACTGTTGTCCGGTCCATCAGTACAATATTACTCTTATTCGTAAGAATAGTCCTGTCCGCGATGATGAGTTGGTCCTAGAGAACCTGGCGCGGTTATTTTAGAATATGGTGTCCAATGTGTACTTATAATAAGATAATCTGTGGTCCACGAGACCATACCACTATCTACTCCAGTGCCACTTATCTATATCCAATCATTGTTACCAGATTGTCTTTGCAGATACTCCGAGAGTTGTAAAATGCCGCTCATTCGAAAATAATACTCCCGTGGGAAACGTCAGAGCGGTGGCAAAATCGGCAGATGACGACAGTATCTCTGATAGTTGGTCTTAATAAGCCCGATCTTGTATTACACAAACAAAACTAATGGCTTCCAGAGAGAAAGAGATCGCCGAAGCGTAGTCAGTTAAGGCAGGCAATAGTGTCTAGTAGCTTGAGTAGAGTCTTGTAGTACTTTTCCATGAAACACTCACCTTCTCCTGCCAGTGTGGTTAGTCACCTGACCGTTCCTTAATCTTACTTTTTTTAAATTGGAGTGTACAAAATTAAGTAAATTACATTCCTGCGGCCCGTGACATCTACATTCATCCTTGACAAGGAATCATAATGTAGATGCGTTGTCACCCTCGAGGACTGAGACGGAATGCCTCGTCACCTGTAATAAACGTCTCCGGATCCTTGCACTCACCAGACGAAACACAGCAGCGTTATGCTACTATTTTACTCGGGTATTCTGTGACGGCGTGGTCGTCTACCCCGTTCGAGCCGACAATCTTAGTTATTAATCAAATATAAGACGATCAAATAAATGTAAGTATTACAAACCTTTGGATACTTGAGTTCTGGATCTGTGTCAATACCAGCGTAGCATACACCACCATACAACCGATCCATAATCATTGCCAGTTCAACTGAAAAGATATATATATATAAATACATGTTTACGAATAAAACATTTATCAGGTCTAAAGAAATTTTTTGTTACTATTAAACCATATATTTCACAAAACTCGGTGTATTTCTTTTAATATTAAAGGTATCTATTAGTCATATTATGAATACGTAAGGTGCCTATTATGTTTCGTGCCTTAAATTTGGATTCAATATCATAAGAGAAACAATTTACAATTCTAGTTCTCCTATATACCACAAAATATTATTAAACTCGTTAAAGATTTGGCGAACTCCTCTGAAGTTATTAATTATACTTGTCGGTAGACTTTGACTTTGTCATTTGTAACAAAAGAGTTGGACTAGATTATTAATATGAATTACCATAAGGTCCATGACGTAGATAACAAATTAATATGAAGTCGGTTGTAATCAAAAATATCTTAAAATTTTATTTTATAATACTAACTTACCAGCTTTAAGCGGACGAGGCACGCCACCAACAAACACAGTCTTCCTCGGATCTAACGGCATACTGGCGTCGAGGACAAAGTCAGCATCAGCAAGTCGCCACGGCCGGATCTGAACTGGCTTGTCACGTATAGTTGGTGAA
The DNA here is from genome assembly GCA_029286865.1 of Teinopalpus imperialis. Classification (NCBI taxonomy): domain Eukaryota; kingdom Metazoa; phylum Arthropoda; class Insecta; order Lepidoptera; family Papilionidae; genus Teinopalpus; species Teinopalpus imperialis. The sequence continues at coordinate 5,121,125 of JAGSMU010000038.1, read as the reverse complement.
GAGACGCAAAGATATAACTTGTCATCGTCCGTGATACACGCCTCCATTAGTGCCGCGACTGAGCTTTCCTCCTATGGATGGTGTAAGTGCATTTAGGGACTTTAGGGACCAAAAGGCATACGCGTACTGTTAACAAAACGGTGTTTAGATTTTTGTAGTAATAGCCTGGTAAGGTCAATTCGAATCCTAGTAAGCTATTGAAAAAGATTCTAAACAAAATAAGATACTGGGCAACCCATTCAGTCCGTTCCGTTTGGGTTCGGATGAATAAGTATAAAAAAAACACTTGCCATCTACGCGCCGTGTACGACGACGATATTAAAGGAAATCAAAAAGAAGCATTTCATCTAAGTAAGTAATCTTACCTGAAACAGCAGAAATGCGTAACCCTTGGGCGGGAAGTAGCTCTTGCTCTCGGCCTTGTGAGGCCAGTCCACCACCAGCGGTCCAAATCGTCGGAATGATGAAGTGATTTCATCTGAAGTGTAAAAAACTGGTGGTAAAGTCACGTTCACAATGTGCTGGAGCCATACCGCAGCAAAAATTGCCAGTAGCACAAACGATGAGAATATATTGAATATTGAATAAAATAGCACATTATTGCGCTTCTGTGTCAAACGAGTGGAAAAAAAACCTCTTGTATGGAGTAGAAGTAGATTTCATGGGACAAAGGGATAAGAGTATTTCGTAAATATATAAATTCAGTAAAGGACTTATTATAATGCATAAAAATAGCTTCACACTCCCATAAATAAGTTATGTAAAAGTTAAGCTTGGAAAGACACAGAGATTGATACATTTTCGTATGTCTTTGTAATATAATTTTTGTTACTTTCTAAATTGAAATTTTATTATTCTTGGGATATTATACTCCATCGCATATCACATAAAGCGTGATATGTCAATACTTGGGATATTTTAAATAACAAAAGCATATCAGTCGAGCTATGACATGACACTAAGGTTTGTCCATGACGTTTAGAATGCGCCTCATAAGTATATAAGGTGGCAAGTACGCTAAGACCGTTGCACAGGAGTTACGATGTAAAAGAGATTTGTACTTTCATATGACAATATAGTCCTTCACGAAGATTTACATCTATAGCGTCAATAGTGTCATTACACTGATGAAAGTTAATTCGTAGACCAAACCATTGATTGGTCTACGAATTTTAACTTTGTGGGTTCAAATCCGCCATTCGAGTATTGTTGTCGGTTTAGTACAAGCATTGGACTAATTAGCGGGAATATAATGTTGCATAGGACGCGATATCGTTTATCGGGCTAGGTTGTAATGCTTTACGATTAACCAATACGAGGTTATCACGACTTGGAAACCCATAATCCCTATCGGTTATGTGGCCATACATTACAAACAAGTTAGACAATAATATACAATAAACTCCTGGATACGCCAAGCTGGCTCGCTAGTTCAACACAAAAGAATTAAAAATATGGAGCAATTACTAAAGCCGACGTAAACAGCCCGAACCGTACTTGACCCCGATTTATTCTATTATAACAAATTACAAAATCAATACCGATCGCGCCGGTAGGGACTGAAAGACGCGTCGTTGGCTCCATCAACGGAACTTAGGCTTTATCTAGAATCTAGGGCACCTAGTTTACCGATTCGCGCCGACGCAGATCAGACGTTTAATGACCCAGCTAGGTGGTATCTAGGCAGGGTTGGCAGTTAAAATGCCCACACTAATACAAGTTGGTATGCACCACACATCTTCAGATTTTTTTGGTGTCAGAACCAAAATCTATGGTAAAGTAAAAATCGTACAGAGACCCTCGCTCTATAGAGGGTATCGAGTATAGTCCACGACGCGGCTGGATTGTGAATTGGTGGATTTTACAAGCCATCCCCATTAACAAACCATTATCAAATGCTTGTCATAGGAGATTGTTCACGGCCATAGCCGAATGGCGGTTTCTAACATCAAATTTTGTGGGACATACATACTTATTAAGCCATTAGGCTGTAGATTTTATCGATTAGTTTTTGATCGTAGGTAATATTTAATAAACCATCACCCAATCATCAAACGAAACGTAGCAGCGTCAAGGGGGGTTTATTTTTTGTAGTGTGAAGGCTTGGTCCTTTCGCTGTCAAGCTGCAGCGTGATTACCTCGAATGATTTCGTATCCGAATTATTATAATATATTCCTATTGAGAATGGAAGTCAGTGTATCAACATCAAAGTGATTATAGTATATACCATCTAGAGAACTAAAGTGTTTGTTGGCCACTTAATTTAAAAATAAAGAGCGACATCTAGCCGCAATGAGCGAAAGTGAAAGTATATATTCGTACATATATAATAATATATAAGTACGAAAATGAGAAACCAATAAAACATTTATATATAATTTTTCACTATTAATCTGTTAAACCTTAAACTTGCGGTTTCATCGTCCAGTTCACAATCTTAAGATGAGATAAATCTCTGATATTCGGTTGACCGAGTACACGAACCTTGCGGTGTTGTTGCTTATTGATCAGTAAAGGTATTTAATTTAAAGGTCGTTTAGACCAAATCAAATCTTTAAAATATCACGACTGGCATGAAAAAAGGAAGTCGGAGATGAACCGACGAAAGAAAACACATCACACAATATCAAAACTATAGACTTGAACACACAAGCATTTTTATAGATTTTTTAATTTTGAAGTTAATTACTACTGCACTGTGCGTTATTTCAAAGGCGAATGCGAAAAGGTTTTCAGGGAAATCTGTCATCGACAGGACATTCCTTACCCATGCTGTGAGATAAATTTGTGCAAGTCGGAGGTCAAGAACAGGTATTATATATAAATAACTGTCGTTCTGCCCGTTATTTCTGAAAGGCGAATGCGAAGTAATAAATCCTGAATTTAAAAGTCGATGGTTCTTCGGGGAAATTCACAATCGATAGAATGTTACACGACTTACCCGTGCTATGAGATAAGTCTCTGCAAGGTGGTTAACTGAGCGAGTACACAACCTTGTGGTATTTCTTATTGATTAGTAAGTTTTTTGATTAAATGTCGTTCAGCGCGTTATTTCTAAGTCGAATGCAAAGTATAGATCCCAATCCGCATATCATTATTATCGTTTAAATGAATCAAAGCTTGTGCATCTATTTGCATATATATAAATATATGATGTTGTGACCAAACAATCATCTTAAGGAGTTCCGAGTAACAGTTTCCGATATTGAGTGTTAAATTTAAATGTTTAAGCTACGTTTAAGCCATATTGACATGTATTGATTGGAAATAAAGACACCATCACACAAAGTAAGATAATGTGCAAGTTTTCTTCCCCGCAATCAAACGATGCGGTAGGTAAGCAATGCTTTGTCGTGTTTTAATGCGATCGGCAAAATACAGAAACCACAAGACACTGCATCATCATTTAACACCAAGTGAGAATAAACATTTGCGCAAACACAGAAATCCCCTTCCCTAGTTCTGATGTAATCCATGTGATATAAGATCAGAGTACGGGACCCAGCGTACATGAAAATCAACAATTTACGATCGGCTGAGAATCAAACCCAGGAACCTGCGATGCCTCAACCAGCTACTCTAATCATCAGGTACGCTTTTAGGAATATTATAAATGTTAAACGGAAAGTACTGACCAAAATTATAGGTAAAAAGTATTTTTACTTGATACGACGACAGCATAACGCTCCTGTTTCGTCTGGTGATCCAGATTTCTTTATGATTGGTCGGTCACAAGGTGTCGTAGTTTTCATGACGATGCGCCGCAGGAACCACCTACCATCAGGTCAACTGTGTGTTTCTTTGTTACATTAAATAAAATAAAATAGAAAAAATAAGATGGTGTTCATTGTAAAAGTACTTGTGTTCATATAACGCCATACAATAACCTTTAAGGTTTCCCAGTGATTTCACTTGAATGGCTTCGCACATCTTTGCTTGTCTAACAACCTTTTACCATGGCGTCAGTGGTATTACGTATACATATAAAGGTTTAGCCAAAAATATATATAACTTTAATTGGTGACAAATTAGCACAGCTCACCCACTCCGCATATTCTAATTATGATATCGTATTTCGACTTAAGCGATAACGTCCGATTGTTACATGATAATCTTTTGTGCAGTTTTATATTAAAGCGTAAATAACGCACGTGGGACTATTCCGATGATGCAGCGTTACGGACAGATAATTTGTAATGCACAAATATTGTTCCCAGACTGGCCTTGGCTACATGCTCTGACCGACATGCACGCGGTTGTCGTATTATTTAATTTTTTTTATTTAATTTAAAAAAAAATTGTGTCTATAAATGGGTAACGAGTGTTGGCCACAGCGTTACATAAAATTTACGATTGTAATCTCTAGGACAATAAGCCATAAAACTTGCACCCTTATTATACCTTGATGTTTCGTTTAGCGCGCAGTGAAATTACACAAATGATTTTTATAGAAATCATTCCGCAAAGTTACCATAAAAACGCATTAGTCATGTTTGCACGAGCGTAGCTAGGCAACGATCGACAATCGATGGCGGCCCGCAATTGCATTCAAGGCTGCGGAAACACATCACGTGCCGATTGCCTAGTGATTGAAGACCGCATTAAATATTCAGAAGATTCGCAGAGGTCGAGAGATTGTACTCCAGGTATATTTATAGGGCCAGTTGTAATGTAATAATAAAAAAGTGCATGATGTAGTGGGTAGAATAGTTGGCTGGCTGTATCACAGCTTGATGTGACCCATAATTACAGAGAGTAGTTTTTGCTGGGCTGTATGTCTGCGGTGTTTTTGTGTATGGTCGGAGTTCTTAACACTACAAAAGAACCTTCCTCTGAAGTATCATTAAGCACATGCATTCCATCAAACTAAGGAAGGTATCGGAATAAGCGTTTCAGCGTTTACGCAATTACTTAGGGCATCTTAAAACCTAGTATATCCTGCATAGTTAATTTCGTCCAAGCAACAATCGGTCGTGGTGAAAATCATCCCGTACTAGATCATCAAATGTAAAATATGAAATGATAAAATGCTCGAAGGTATTCATAATCCAGGTGCGAATCCATATGGTCGTCGTAAAAGGATTGCGTCGGTGAGGTGTTGAGTTTCTTTCTTTCAACAGATGACACAAACGCGTAGCGTTTATCTACAATTTGTAAAAGGGGCTCCCTAGTCGAATCGATCTGTTTGGGCGACAGTTAGTTTAAAACTGCGCCGTGCCTATGCTTAGTAGCATAAAATTAGCAGTTAGATATAGAAAAATATATAGATCCTTACACGGTCGACAACGGGGATTCACAGCGTTTGTTAAAAAAGGTAAAACTGTAAAGGCCATTAGGGCCAACAGAAATACACACACACAAAAAAAAACAATTCTGTAGGAAATTCTAAGATCTGTCCGATTTTTTTTAACTAAAATCTTTGTCTCCTTGTTTATTTTTTTTTTGTTATTTATATGTATATATTGTATTTTCAAATGTAAACGTATTTTAGAGTAGTTTCATTAAAAATCTGCAAATAGTTTTTATGAATGATGAATAGAGGTGTGTGTGTATTGCTGTTGGCCCTAATGGTCTTCACAGCTTCTCTAATAAAATCAATGAGTTCTGTTGTACTAAATTCGCCACGCAATAAAAAAATTACTTGATTTATGGTGTCTTTCTAGAAACGCGTACACACCATCCCAACAATTGCAAACAACCAATTGACGTCCTCGAAAAGATTTTTTTATAATAATCTAAATGAAATAACTAACCTTCGTTAGAATTATTAAATATAAGGTTACAGATTTATTAAAATTAGTAGAAATGACAAATAAAATTAGTAGTAAGAGAAGATCATGGCAAAAATGTGGATATATATATATATTCCAAAAATTATAAATTTATTCTTTTAAAAACTAAATGCATTCATTATCCTTTACGTGGCATTAAATAGTCAGGTCGTAGAGTCCCTTTTGTGATCTTTCGTCCGTCTCAATGGCAAGAACAAATTTACCTTCATCTATATCTGGTGGCAGTCCCCCCACAAACACCTTCCGGCTGAACCTCTCGCCGTGTTCCGAGCCAGCAGACACCGGCGAGGAGCGTGCTGGAGAGCCAAGCGCGCTCACACACATTGATAACCCTGAAATGATGGAGTAGGTTTAGATAGGTTAGGATTTTTATCAGATTAGTAAGATCGAAAAAGTGTTTTTCGAAGGTAAATTAGACATAGTAATTATTTATTCCTTGATTTTAGGTGTTTTTATTTAATGGGTCGGGGAAAAAGTTTTTCGTATCTTACGGGTAAAAAAAATTTAAGATTTTTTTAACATTGTTTATACACATTTGATTATAATATCATAATCCCATTGCTTATATATAATAGTTTTGACAGTCCTGCTTTGAAGTTAACCTAGCTCAAACTAAAGAATTTCGAGGAGACCCAAGCAGGTTAAGATCTGAGGATGCAAGGTCATGGCTATATGGTGGATGCATTAACACTTTCCAACCAAGCTCTCTCAATATTTGTCGATTGGCTAAATTTGTGTGTGGTCTGGCGTTATCATCAAACCACACCCTTTCTGTTAATCAATTCCGACAACTATTTCTCTATTTCTTGCTCGAGTCATATCAGCTGTTGGCAGTAGAGATCTTAATCCAAGGTTTTGCCCAGCAGTAAAAGCCCATAATGAACGATGTATTTCCAATCTCACCATACACACAGCACCATCTTATTATGAGTTAATCCAGGTTTCGTTTGTAGTCTGTGGAGCTTGACTGCCCTTTAACCATGATCTTTTTCGCACGTTCTCGTCGTAGGGTGATCCACTTTTCAACTCCTGTGATGCATCTTTTCAAAGACGCTTCTGTTTCATTACGTTTCAATAGAGAAATGCTAATGAGTACACTTTCATGTTCATTAGGTTTATTTCAATGAGTTCGTGTGATACGCAAATACCGAGCTTTTTTGTATATCCAGACTTTTTTAAATGGGCCAGAACTGTTTTGTGGTCAACCCTTAGCACCGTCAGCTATGTCGTACCACTAACATATCGATTTTGCTACAATTTATCAAAAATGACATCGAATATATCTGTAACAGGTCGATCAGAGCGAGCTTCATCTTTGACATCAAAATTACCGGACTTAAAAGGTTTGAACCAATTTTATGTTACTCTTACTGACCACTGCGTTAACTCCATTTTTCCAAAATTGTTCCAAACGTCACAATTTTTTTTTGAGGCTTGTATCACATTTTTCCCTTTTTTTTAAATAAAACTTCAAATTGTATCGCATTCTTTCGTAAGATTAACTCATTTTAGCGGACAACAGAAAACAATAGAAAAATGGCAGGAAACCGTTTTAACTTTTAATTTTTCTATTTTTAAGATGTCATCCTATTTAGTAGTATCAAAACAGTATAACCACAGATATTTTACAACAACCTTTTATTTTTTAAAATACGAAAAATCCTTTTCTGCTGACCCATTATTTATTTATTAAGGATAATAGATGATTCAAAGTAACTTAAGATTGATGATGTCGATTTGATTTCGACTGCGGCGATCGACATATTCTGGTGATACAGATGACATTATCCACGCATATAAATGAGGCGATGTTACGTGGCCGCACCCACTGCTTCTTTTCCTATGCAATGCATGCGCATGCGCAATGACATCGGCCGAATGACCAAAAGCGTTTCTAAGACACGGGATGTTGTACACACCAAAACTCAAAAACATTAATTTGTATAACAGTGGTTCTCAGAGTTCTACAGGCTTCAACCGAGGAAGGAAAAATAGCAGCCTTCAAAGAATACCAGAGTTAAATAGCATCATAACCCCGCTATTTTTCGTCTGGCGAGTGTAGTCATACGGAGACCTTTATTACTTTTCATCTCAGTCCTTAAGGGTGACAAGGCATCTGCATTATGATGAAGCCGAAAGTAATTAATCAATACCACATTCATTGAATCGGTGCCGACACCAATAAAACTGATAATTGCAATTGTACGAGTAGCTGTAGTTTAGTTACATATGCTCTTACAGAGACAAAAACAAAGATTGATTTATTGATAAGTTAAACCACACGGTATGACACCAATAGACTAAAATTAAATTCATATGAAATCAAGATTAAAACTAAGGATAATTAGGTATCAGTAATAAGATCTCCCCTGAATGCTGTAACTGGCTGTATACTGAATTCATTAAATATTTGCACAAAATTGTACACACAAAAAAAAAACATAACACAGTCTAGACAAAGATATATATATATATCTTTGTCTAGTTGTATAGGAGACGCTGAAGTAAAAAATTAAAAACGAAAATTAAACATGTTACATGTCTGGGACAAGAATGTTTATTAGACAAAGACAATGACCTTGAAGGACTACGCCCTCCCAGAACACCAACGTTAAATAACAACATAATAACGCTGTTGGGAAAAATTTATTAATACGGATTTTATCGAGTTAATTTCAACCTTTTTTTTATCCCGTGGTTTAGATTGCTTTACACCAACAAAACACATCATGATCACGGAGGGTGTTTGTTATCCTCACAGTTAACTATCGTTAGCTTTTTATTATCTATTTTTGGTCTGATATCACAATATCTTGTCTCTTAACAAAACTTAAACTTAATTCAGAAGGAGCTCACAATATCTTGTAGTCTCTTGCCGTGGTATGTCTCGTTTGAGATTCAATTTCATTCATCACACGACTCCAAGCCGGTAGTTTGCAGACCGCCAAACTAATTTTGGAATATAATAAACGTAAAATAGAATATTATGACCACTACCGTTAACGCTAAATGTTAATCGTAAAACATTTAATGACTTCCAGCGCCTAGACACAGGTTTCAATTTGACTCAAATCAGACAATGTCTCCAGCTGGCTACTAGGATTAGATCCATGCCTAATCCAATTATCACCAATGCTTACCAGCGGCACTAAGCCTGGATACGACATCCTGAGTCTGGTCAGGGGGCACGGAGGGCGAGCCAGCGCCCGCTGCGCCTGCCACTACTGTCGCCTCCTCCACGCCGGGGAAGAATGGGGACTTGCCTGTAATAAAGGAGAATTTTCTTAAATACATTGTGTTAATTAAATACTCATTTATATACTATCTAATCTAACCGGGAAAACTCACGTAACTTGTCCATTTTATTTTATGACTTAGGTAGAGCGCAGGGAATTTGGAGTAGAGAGTTTGGTGTCGGGGTGGCGGGAATCTTCAAAAAAATACCGTACCTCTTGGGGTCTCGTTTTCTCAGTGTTTTTTATTGTGGGATCTCCGAGGAAATGCACGTCCAAAAGGAGGGGAAAGGGATTTATAAAGCCATTTGATTTGAAAATACTGTTGAAGCTAGTCTGTTTCTAGCTGGTAGTATGAGTGGGTCTCCGCGGAAGGAATAGCCCTCACAGAATATCAAAACAAATAGCACCATAACATATATTGCATATGTTGAGTGTAGGTATTCGTAGACAGTTGCTTGATAACGAGGTATTTTTATCTCTGTCCCGACTCATTTATTATGAAACTAAGTATAACAATCGAGTTGTAGAGCTACGCTGCAGTTTGTTTCTAGCTGCAGAATAAATGCTAGACCGGGGGAAGGACCACGCTCACAGAATACCATGGTAAGGTTCAGTTGCATCGTCAGGAACACCGGAGTATCGTTACAACACACGCAACCCGAATACCAACATGTTTTGTTCCAAGGTCAGGAATTGAACGAAGAACCCGCGACGCAGTAGTTTATTACTCTAATCCCTATACCACGTGGCGGCTCGATTAGATCAGGTCTCCAGTTCCCTACACTCACCATACGAAAAAGCAACGTAATGCTGCTTATTTGACGCTGGTATTCAGAGGGTTTAGTGATGCTTCTTTTCCCGGTGACCGCAAACGGTTTATGCTGTAGATCGACGTTAGCTTCAATTCTTCTATGTTGTGGTAAATCAGTCACTTGGGCTAGAGTCAACGACATCAAAAAAACAACTTGGCGTTCGGCCAGCGGCTGAAAATACGCACAGCTGAAGCGCGGTGTGTCACCGTATGAAATTGGAACGCAGGTGTAGTGGCCGAGGGGAGGGTTGAGAAGGAGGGTGGAGGACTTCATAACAGGTTACGTGTTTTCATTCTATTGATATATTGACCATAGGTTATGCAATAACTGGAGTTCGTACCCACTTTCATTTCAACAAAATGCGTTTGGATATAGTATAGTTACGCTAAACAATGGTGGTTGGGGGTGCACGCTAAAATAGCAAAAATTCATAATAACGAATTCAAAATTAGTTCTTCTAAAAGCGTATAGAAATAAGTTCTACTGGTTCTGGGTACAGGCTTTTCTTTTTAGAGAGACATTTACACAATATAGCCTAAGATTATAACTTACGACCATCTTTTGGATGGTCTTAAGGCAGACGAGTTTAAACGTTACTCAAAAGTTTCTTCATAGAATAACGATAACGCTTTCTCCCTAAATTATATAGCATTCGCGAATACAGAGTTTCAATCTGTCGGAAGCAACTGCTCGAGCAGTGGTTCGGGCCCCCTCGAGTCAGTAGTTGCTTTCGTGCAGAGGCTATAACGGTCCAAGCCGAAGCTCCCTCTCGGAAACCCGTGTGCTGGTTACACATAAATAAAGGTCTCCACTGAGTGCCCTAAGCGCTCGGCCACCTTCAACCCAATTATGCTGTAAAAGGCCTCGGGCTAAGAGTGGGCATCAGCCAAAGGGAATAGAAAAATTCTGCGAAATTGTCGAATCTCCACTCATCGCACCGTCACATTTTGGGCACAATGAATGTAGTAGTTTAATGGAAAGAAAAAAATTGAGTTAGGAATAAAAACATACAACAGAACCGAAAACCATCAAGTTCTGGATGCGAACCCAAGAACGATTAGTCAGTAGCTACGTAGTCTGCACACATTCCAAGGCGAGCGCGTCCCTTTTTATAGCAACTTCCTAAAAATATTATTACAGCGCTGAAACCCAATTTAATAACACGAAAAGCAAGCACTTGTAAATTATAAAAGTTTGAAACTTCATCTTAAGCTTGAGAAAGTCTATTTAAAGTACAAAGTTATTTATAGTGACAAGATTGATAAACGGAAATTTTTCAAAGTTTTACCACGTATTTATATCGACGTTTAGGGTTCCTTATCGTATCTTACAATTGGAGAAATTGACACTTTATTTATTTTTTAATTCCTCTGTCGCGTATAGGCCCTCCTAAGATTTCCTCACGAGGCTTTGTTCCGAGCACGTGGTAAATTATGCACTTAAAATTATTGTAAAGAACTTTAAGTGCATAATTTTTTTTTTTCATAGGGGACGGCAATCGTTCTCTGTTTACCGCGTAACGTGGATTACACAGCTGGTGCTAATTTATTTTTGAATAATCATGATAATATTTTATTGGCTTAATTTGTATAAGTTTTCCATTACTGCCATAAGTTACGTTATGAATTATTTAATAAATGACAGAATATTATATTCTCAACTATTTGTGTTAAACACATGGAATGACCTCGATGTTTGTTTCACATGTTATAGGTATTTTTCTTAGATGATTATCATAGATGATTATATAGATCAAATAGATGATTGAAATTCAACCCAGTTATAATAAGTTACCCAAACCGTTACCGTGCAGTTTAAATAGTCGGATTGTCAACCTTGGAAGGCGGGTGGTATAAAGTGAGAAAAAAAATATTTTGAGGTAGTATTCCTTGACAAGGAATCATAAGTGCAGATGCGCCGACACCCTTGAGGACTGAGATGAAGGCCTCGTCTCCAGTAATAAAGGTCTCCGGATCCCTGCACTCACCAGACGAAACACGGCATCATTTAACTGCTATTTTACGCTCGTATTCTGTGAGGGCGTGGTCCTACCCCGATCGAGCTTTCTGCAGCTAAAAACAAACTGCAGTGTAGCTCTTCCATGGATATACTACTAGATGAATTAATCAACTTCAATGTCAATGTTTTCTTTCACCGCCGAGGGCATGATATTCAATATATAAGACACACACGCATCGGGATCGAACCCGGTTTGCTGTCGTAATATTAAACGGTCGTAACATACGGTTCACCTGATGGTAAAAAAATGCCCCATAAGTCGTCACATAGGTACATACTTTTCTAATAAAGGCTCAAAGTAAGTCGGCTTTCATAGAAAACCAGAGTTGATATCTTTCTTCTGGTGGAAGAAACTAGGGCATATTTTTATTATATCATCGAGTGTTACAAACGCGCACACCACAGTTCACTTGATGGCAAGCGATTCCTTCGGCCCATGACATCTACATTCATCCTTGACATGGAATTATAATGCAGATGCGTTGTCACCCTTGAGGACTGAGATGGAATGCCTCGTCACCAGTAATGTAGGTCCTCAGATGCTCCCTGCACTCACCAGACGAAACACAGCAACATTGTGGTGCTATTTTACGCTAAATAATTATATACTTAAATTTGTAACTATTTGTTTTATGAAACGCATCAATTCTTATCAATCCTCGACAAAGATTCAAGATGCACAAGCAATGACAACCTCGGGGACCGAGATAGAATGTCTTGTCCCTGAATGAACTGAACTAAACAAGATGGTTATGTTGCAACTTCGCGCCGATGTTCTGTGAGGGTGTGTTTTGTACAGCGAGTATATAGAACCGGAAAGTGCTTCCTTACCCTTAAATTGATTGTAATAAGGCATTTCACCTCAGCTCTAGAGGTGGACAACGCATGTCCACCTTGAATCTTTGTTTGAGGATGGTGTTTACGCTCCGCAATCATTTTCCAACGGGTGAACTGCGTGCTTGGCCCGTAACAAAACAAACGCCGGTTTTTCGATAGAAACGCAAGTGCGTTTTTTTGAAAAACCGTTTTAATTTTTTAACATGTATCATGTTTGCAGGGCTGCGGGTACAGGTAAAATTAGCGCGTTCACCTCTCTTCACTCACATCCGAATTGCTGATAAAATTATTTCAATTGGCGCGTTCGCACAGCCACTCGTTCGCACCTTTATTTATAATAGTACTAAAGTTTGTGTTGAATTTTTTCTTAATACTCAATTAATTTCAACATGATACACGATTTTAATTTTTTTTGTGAACAGAAATGGTGATTTTTTTTTGTAGAATACGTGGCACACTTTTCATGATTCATGCTACATCGACTATATAGTTGCAGCGTGTCTCTGTTACTGTTAATCTGTGATTATTTAATGGTAACTTGTTTAATAAATACATTGATATTGTAATATTGGTTTCGATCATTTTCTGTTACTGTCAAGTGGCCTTTCTAACAAGGATCATGAGTTCGAAACAATAATGAAAAAACAAAATTGACATTGTAAATCCTCACCCGTATACTCCGCCTCGCAATCTACCACCATTCTGACCTCTTTGACCCTTTCGACCCCATTTGACCCGTGCCCCCCTCCACCCTTTAATACTGTACACCCCAAATAAAATGTCTACATTTTTATGGCTGCAGACCGCTATTTTGATGTGGTAAGCGCGTTTGAATATTTTCAGACGGACAAATACACTATCACGCAAAGCTTCACGCTTTTAATCGCCTATGGGATATATTTAGATGTGTAAGTAAATATAAATTTCAGTGACCGTAAAAGATGACCTCCATTTAAAAGTTAGTCAACGAGATATGGAGAGATTGTTGTGCTAAATTATGGAGTGATGATAATTGGCTTGTAGATAATTGATGTCCTCCTTGTCGATTATCTCACCGTCGGCGATGTTTTTTTTTCATTGAGAGTAACAAACTCGCACGCAGTTCACCTGATCGCAAGTGATTCCTACGGCCCACGACATCTACATTCATCCTCGACAAGGAACCACAATGCAGAGAGCGTTGTCTGTGCGGACTGTATTATAGAGACGCGGGGAATACGTACAAGACATAAACCCGATAACAAAGTAACGGTTGTAACAAGTAAAGGTTGTGTTAATAGCAAATATTTTTCTTCGGAGAGCGAACAGAGTACCCGCGACACGGTTAGATACCCGAACCATTCCACCACGCGGCCATCAAATACGATAAGAGGATACAGTATTTTTAGTACAATATTTTTTTTTTGTTTTATTACATTGAAACTACCAAACGAGCACACAGTTTACCTGTGAAGTGAAGCGATTCCTACGGCCCATAACATCTACATACATACTTAACAAGGAATCGTAATGCAGATGCGTTGTCACCCTTGAGGACTGAGATGGAATGCCTACACTCACCAGACGCAGCACAGTGGCTTTATGCTGCTATTTTACGCTGGTATTCTATTCTGTGAGTGGTGCGTGGTAGGTCCACGGTCGAGTTGACCCCTTCAGTCTGCAGCTAGAAACAAACTGCAGAGTAGCGCTACCACCGTTGAATGATACAATAAGAGAAATATAATTTATAAATAGCACAATGGACGACCCTATCGCACAACGCAATCTCTTCCACGCCATCTTTAGATAGATAATTTTTTTTTTTAAATATTCTCATAATGAGCACGGGTATTAAGTCAGTTTTTTTAGGCCACATTTAAATCGACTGATATTTTTTTTATTTGTTTGATTATTAATTGTTTGTTCTTTTGTTTTTCCTTTGTTAAGTAGACAAACGCTGTAAAAATTAATATTGCCGATGGGGATTTGGAAGCTTTCATTTTTCACGATTTTTTTTCGGGCCGATGGCCGCTGTTAGCTTGAGGGTTTTTATAGCTGCACCGGGTTGAGCGGTGATCGAGAGATTATGGCGCTCAGTCGAGACCTTTATTAGTGGGTAAACAGCACAAGGGGGAAAGAGATCCTCGGCTTGGACCGTAACTCTGTTGCTCGTGAGCGACACTCGAGGGAGCCCGAGAGGGCCGAACCTCGGATAGATCTCACGACTCCCGCGATATATTTAAGGGATGTCGGGAGTGCCTGAAAACTAGCGCTACATAAAATTGTAATCAATCATTATCAAATATAACCGATTCCTGACAATTATTCTTTATTTTTATTTACTTTTTTCTACTAATCATCTATATATTTCATTCTAATCCAGTGTCAGCAAAAGCAGAGTTATTCTACTTTTGCCTAAGTTTTTAATATTGTTTACGTAAAGTAAATTTTTCCTTTTTCTTAAATGGTATCTCAAACTGTTTTATTATTAGTATTACTTAAATGAAATAAACATTAAATATTAGACCAAGGTTATCTCAATACATCATTGAGAACTATTTCAAATATAGGTGGAGCCATTGCAAGCGTGCATATATTACAAAGAAAAACTGACAAAAAAATCTGTTTGCGTTTTATGTTTGGAGAAAAACCTTAACAAGTTTTAGGGCTACCGACCATAAGCAAACTGTCATTAAGGCATGTGACCATCTTATTCTATCTTAGTTAAATATCGATTGTGACCAATTAATTAGGTGACGCATGACCGACGCGATCCAAGGTTCGATGACCTTGTTTTTGTGTTACCTGAGACCATAACCGAACTTGTAAAAAGTGTCCTTTAGCTTATTTATTAATTCTATTAATAGTACAATTACTTTGTATAACGCGACTTAATGGTCTGTTTACCTATCTTTTTTTTATTACATTGAGAGTAACAAACGAGCACACAGTTCAACCTGCGGCCCATGACATCTACATTCATCCTGGCTAAGGAATCATAATGCAGATGTGTTGTCACTCTTGAGGACTGAGATCGAATGCCTCGTCACCAATAATAAGACTCCGGATCCCTACACTCATCAGACGAAACATTTATGCTGCTATTTTACGCTGTTATTCTGTTATGCTATATTATTCTGTGCGGTCCTACCACGGTCGGGGTGACCCATTCATTCTGCAGCTAAAAACAAACTGCAGTGTAGCTCTACCACTGATAAATCGATCGATCGAATAGAACAGAATACCAGCGTAAAATAGCACCATAATGTTGCTGTGTTTCGTCTGGTGAGTGCAGACAACCGGACACCTTTATTACTGGTGACGAGGCATTCCATCTCAGTGGTCAGTGCTGACAATGCATCTGCATTATGATTCCTTGTCATGGATGAAGGTATAATATATATATATATATATATAAATGTGTATATAATATGTAATTATGCACAATATAAAAAAAATCTGGTCAAATACTGCATTAATTTAAAACAAAATCTTGTCGAGGTAGGACGGCACTTTTACAAATTAATCTATGAAGGTAGACCAGACATAAATGCTCTAACACCGGATGGCTGTCAACAAAGATTAAAGATGCAGAAACGTGCTCACAACTCCCGAGGATCGGTCGAGGGGTCGACTACTTGGTACCTTGGATGCCTTGTTAAATCAAGAAAAACGTATCGGAGAAGTATAAAATTAATTGGGTGGCGATGTAATTCTGGCGGTAAACATTGTATTGGTAATCCTGGTGTTGGGGTGGGGGACACAGAATGAGCATGGTGAGCAGAGCTTGCCAATGTCATTCTGTTTGGAATGGGCAGTGATGTGATAGTATACAATGTAAAATATACTATTTTTATCTCTTACTTTAGCGCACTACCTTAGTAAACTCCTATTCAGTCTTCCCCTGAAGACAAATACCTTTAATATGGAAATAGTGACGAAAGCATGTCAGGGTTATCTTGATGTAGCGATCACAGTTAGTCAACCCAGGAGGATTTGAACCCGCGGCAACAAGTTTGCTGATTTGGTTACTTACAAATGATCAATCAATGTCAGATAACATGGACTTCTTAAAAGACACAGAACTGATAATTTATTCCATAAAATGAATATCTAATGTCTCAATTTTTTTATTACATTTGGGAAAAAGATACTGCCCGACGATAACCATAGATTTCATGTTTTTTTTCATAGATATAAATGGATGATCTCTAAGGTTCAGATGATTTTTTTTAACTGTTCGTTATTTACGCAGGATTTTTCGCAAAGTAGTTTTCCTTTTCCCCCGATCGTCATTACGTAAGTTGATTAGACGAAATATCAACAAAATAAAATTACATGTCAATAGAAAACGGTTGTTTGTATAGTATCGTAGCAACCTACATATCACCAACTCCGGCACAGGCTTCTTACTCGTCTTCAAACTCTAAATTGATCTCATTGGTGCTAGCACTAGAGATTGTACTGGCGATGTTCTAATGCTTAGAGAGAATCTACCGGATTCTAAGATACCATGGCTCAAAATAATTTAATTAAAAATACAAATGAAAATAAATCGTCGATAATTTCAACAGCATTATTATTTTACAATATCATTTTAAATGATTTTTAATCAATATTAAAGAATATTAAAAATATTTATAAATCGTTTTGTCTTAATTAATAATTTAGTATTTTATTAATAATAAAAGAAATTAAAAGTCACTCACTCTTTCTGCAAGGGAACCTCGTTCCGCGTATAAAAGGCGTTATTAAAGGTATTGTATGCACCGACATAATATTACAATAAAATTTTTTTCGACAATTTTCCTTCCGAAAATTTCTCCAACGAAACAAAGACGTGTCGAGCGGTTCGATGGACCTCACGAATGAAAAAAATGACGCTCGCGTTCGATATTCAATTGTTTATTTGTTTTTTAAAATCACATTTTCACACGGCGCACAAGAATAGCTATAAAGTTATAACGATGTATAAATGAAATCTGCTATTTTTATATATAATTACATAACTAATTATATATAAATTCAATTATATTATATTAAACTTTTACAGTTGACCATCGTAACGTCTTAGCGGAGTTTTAACTAACTGAGACTGTATCGTGGCTAGTTTACGCGTCTACAAAAATAACTTTACTTGTGTTTAAAAGAGAACACGACATGCTTTATTTATCTGTGACTATTTTTTTGACGTCTACCAGAAATAGCCTTTTGTCGTTGTAGCCTAGAGAAGAGAGCAGTCGTTAACTATACGGAAATGGTTTTTTAATTGTCCTGGAGCTAATGCAACAATTATTTAAATGTGGTTTAAATTAGTAAAAAAAGTAATTATTAGAATTAGAAAAACATAAAATTTTCAATGAGGTTTTTTAAATTGTTCATCTTGCGGAATAGAGCTAATATAATCTGTGATTGATATGTAGATTAAATAAATAAGTTATTGTTTTCAATTAAATGTATAAAAAATTAAATATGTATATGATGGTTTTCTTCGGATAATTTATTAAAAAAAAAATGATTTTACTTCTTATTTAACTTAGATCATAGATTCTATAATTAGGAATATTAACAGCACTCCTGATTCGAAAATGGATTTAGACATTGGCATATCTTTCAATGTTTAAAGATAAATTTTAATCAAAAGTCTCTATTCATTGCGTCTATTGCAATGAGAACGGAATTGAGACGTGATCCTTCACTGCTGGCCGTACACGTAAGCTCGAAGTCATTCATCGACCTATGACGAGGGCTATGTTCGGTGTTTCTCGGCGTGTTCCGATTCTAAACGTACGAAAATATTATATTTGGAATGTCCGCAGTAGTTCTAAAGTAACCGACATAGCTCAAAGGATAATAAATAATTTGAATTGGCAATAGGCCGGTCATATAGCTTCGTAAAACCGATAACCGATGGTGAAGACAGGTTTTCGAATGGCATCTTTGTATAGACCATTGCAGTGTGGGATTACCCCTTACTAGATGCAATCACGACCTTTTTAAGCCTGCGGGAAATCGATAGATGCATGTCGTTCAGAATCGGGCTTTGTGAGAATTTGTAGGGAGAGCTACACTGCAGTTTGTTTCTATCTGCAGAATGAATGGGTCAGCTCGACCGGAGTAGGACCACGCCCTTACTGAATACCAGCGTGAAATAACAGCATAATGCTGCTGTGTTTCGTCTGGTGAGTATAGGGATCCGGACAACTTTATTACTGGTGACGAGGCATTCCATCTCAGTCCTTAAGGGTGAGAAAGAATCTGTATTATGATTTTTTTATCAAGGATGAATGTAGATGTCATGGTTCGTAGGAATCGCTTGCCATCAGTTTAATTGTGTGCCCGTTTGTTACTTAATGTAATTAAAAAAAACCCTTTGTCAAGGGCGAATGTAGATGTCACGGGCCGCACGAAGCACTTCCCATCACGTGAACTGTATGCCCGTTTGTTACTTTCAAAGTAAAAAAATAATAATAACAAAGAAGACCTATGTTTATCAGTGAACTAGCGATGTTGATAATAGGATATTTTAATTTTACTGTTAATAGCTTAATGCTTTAAGATACGGTCTGTCAAACTTAACGTCATGGGTCCTATGACAAGCATCTATTCAGAAGTGGATGATAAATAAACTAAAAAAGTCAATTATATTCATAAATATGTATATATTATACAAACATACATACATACAAACAAAGAAACTTATATACATATAAACAAACATAGGTACATACAAACAGTTCAAGCAAATAAAATCGTGTAAAAAGTAAGAGAAGCTAAAAGGTCACTAAACATAACCTTGTTGGTAACTTTAGCGGTTAAATTGCTAAATCGATGATAATGAAAATACACTATTCCTTTAATTTCGGAGAAGAATTATCACAATTAGATTTATTATTTCTAAGTAATACACCCACAAACATAAATACATCAATATATATATAGCACACAATATATAATACTAGATTTCTCAGTCGTGCCTGCAAGAAACTGAATTCCAGCATGAAATAATAGAAAAATTATACTGTTCTACTGGCTTAGAGATGGAATCTTAGGCCTCTTGACGACGGATGTGTGAATCTTTGTTAGGGGTGGATGTAAGCGTCAATGGGGTGCAACGTCATTTAAGTCAATTGTATGCTCGTTTATTAACTATTGTTACATAAAAAAAAATTCAGATAAAGACAAATATCGATACATTAATTCAAGCGTCATTAATTAATATAACGCATTTTCAATAATATTATAAACATAGATTAATGTTCGTAACCCTTATTTCAAATTGCTTTTTTCTTGAAGTCAGATAACAAATGCATAATCCAATATGTACATATATTGGAACGCACCAATAGGAACTCTCTCGACATTGCCTTCCTTACCGATATGCTCGTAACGCTTACGTGATAAGACGTAGAGGAGGTCGTTTTATATGCAGTGTCTGGAACAATGTTAAACCACGTTGTGGCTTATTTCTAACGGTCGGTTCGACGAGGGAAGAATCCCACCCTCAGAGAGTTCCAGCAGTAAACTAGCAGCATGATGCTGTCCCCCGTTTGGTAAGTTAAGGAAGCTGGAGATACAGTTACTGGTAGCTATGTATTTCATCTCAGTCCTCAAAATGACGCATCTTAAATTTTTGTTGAGGTTGCATGTAGCTGTTTATGGTAGTAATCACTTATTATCAGATGAATCGTGTGCTCGTTTGGCACCCTGAGTCATATATTTTTTTAGGAACCTAGGGGTGATCCCAAATGTGTGTAGAGGCTCGACCATCGTTGTATTTCACACGATAAGTGAGCGTAATGCCGGACGTAACGAGTTATTCCCGGGGACAGCGTATAAGCATCTTGATTCTTCATATAGGATGGATGTGGGTGTCATGGAATGCGAAAAAAACACTTACCATCAGAAGAATCATCAAGAGAGAAACCATCGGAATTTTGAACTGGTTCATCACCCGTACTTTCGTAAAAAATTACTCGAAAAACAACATTATTTGTAACAATCCTGAAAAGTGACCTTCCGCTGTAATTCAAACCTCGACCTAAAGCTTAAAGCCCATACATTCTTACCACTAAACCACAGGATCGAAACAATATAACAAATCTTCTCACATACATATATGACTGGTGAAGTAATTTTTTCATAAAACAACACTGTATTCAGTTATCACCTCTACGCTCTTGACACAGGGTACATAATGAAATGGCGAGGTTATTCGAGTCAACACAATTGGCATGCCAATGTATAGCACAGCTTATGTGCCAACTGTGGTGAAATGCTAGAATTGGTTCGATATGAATGAAATAAAAATATATGTCCCTACGAGATTGGCCATAACAAAGGCAATATATACGAAAAAGAATCGTAAGATCTTTGTAAAAAGACGTCGGAGAAACTCTGTTTAATTTCAAAATAACATGTTATTTTTAACCTAAATAGATAATATTCTATCAATAGCTTATAAGACATTAAATAAATATATTTAAAAAAAATCTCTTTGTTTTTAATATATAATAATAATATATATACATGACACTAAATTATAATTAAAAAGTAGGCTGTATCATAAGATCTTTGTTTATTTTCATGGAGCGAAAAACTTCCACGGCAGCCATTTTGGATTTCTTATCTTTATTAAATAAATATTTTTGTGTGTATATAAACAGTGTCAGAAGAATGTAAAAATTGGAAAATCCAAAAGCGCACACCTCGTTTTCTATATAAAATTAAATAAAAAGAAATGTTCAAAAATCATCGAACTTCGTTAATGTCTCGTAAGCAACAAATTTTTATTTTTTAATCGACACAATAATTATATTAATTAGAGTTTCTAGTTAGTTAGTATCCCGAATTTTAAAATATTTACTTGATACTATTATGATAAATATTTATTTTGTTTTATCAAAGATACACAATTAAACGAGAGCAATTGACGTTATGGCATATAGAACATTTTTAATTCGAAGTGGACTTATTGTAAGTATATAATTAAATGAAAAATGGTGTTATAAACAACATCCGTGGGAAGATTTTGTATACACGCTATGGGGAAGAGCAAATAGTTGATTATCTTTGGTCTCCATCGCTCGCCTTACGAAACAGCAGTGTCAAGATACAATTTAAGGTTAGTAATCTGTGTGACTTACTATGATTTTCTTGAAGCCGACTTCTTAAAAAGTCTAATAAACGTTTTCGTAAGTATTTCGTTTAAGCATTTTCCAACTCTTGTGAAGACAATCTTTTTATGCTACAGTTTATTCTTATGCTGCGGACACAATGAGGTTAGACGATGAATGGACAGAGTTAGTGGGGGCGGTCTTTTTTGGTACGTAGTATATATATATATATGTATTTTTATTACATTGAGAGGAACAAACGAGCACACAGTTCACCTGATGGTAAGTGATTCCTGCGGTCCCATGACATCTACATTCATCCTTGACAAGGTATCATAATGCAGATGCATTGTCACCCTTGAGGACTGAGATGTAATGCCCCGTAGTTCAGCAATAAAGGACTCCGGATCCCTACACTCACCAGATGCAACAGCAGCATTATGCTGCTCTATCACGCTGGTATTCATTCTGCAGAAATTTTTTTTGGTGTCGTGGGGGAAATCTCTAGGATATACCCTACCTACTGGGCGGAAGACATGATCACCTTCGGTGGCCACACTCAGTGTACCGGGAGGGGCTCCGTGAGCTAATATGGAACGCAGCGGTGCCCCTCTGTACTGAACCTAAGTAGGTCTCCTTCGTCACTGTGTTACGGCAACCTTACGGGACCATTCATTGCTTCCCTCTCATGGTTCACTTTCCAGGACGATCAGAGCCCACCCTGATAGCCCGCGAACCTTAAACTCCCCTTTAGTTGTCTATGCGACAGGCATGGGGGTGATTTAACCCTATTCTTCAAGGCTGGGACAAGGGCTGACTACAGTTACCAGGACATCAGTTCACATCTGCCTTGTCAGTTCCTGTAGCTATGGAGTGGGCAAATGAGAATTGATCAAGTTTTTTTTTTAGAAGGCAAACGAGCAAGCGGCTCAGCTACCTGATGGTACATGATCACGTAGCAGATGCGCTGCCGGCCTTTACGAAAAGTGTAGGCTCTTTTCTTGAAGAATAATATTTATATACATTGAAAACCCGGATACACTCACCGTACGAAACACGACATATTTTTTTTTTATAGTATAGGCGGCAACGAGCACGCAGCCCACCTGATGGTAAGAGATCACCGCCGCCCATGAACTTCCGCAACACCAGAGAAGTCGCAAATGGGTTGCCGGCCTTTCAGGAAGGTGTAGGCTCTTTTCTTGAAGTTCCCTAAGTCGTATCGTTTCGGAAACACCGCTGGCGTCAGCTGATTCCACAGAGTAGTTGTGCGTGGCATGAAATTAATGAATTCGCGTTCAGCACACAGTGGCGGATTGCCAACCATTGAGGTGATGAGGTTGAATTTTTGAATTCTGTCGTGAAGTATCAAGTTTCTGTTTGAAATACAAGTTCACAAAGATCAAAGGATCTGCGACATTATACAGTTGAAAATTCTTGGTTACTAAATATGAAAAATTGTAAAATAACGAATTGTTTATGACATTAAAATGTGTGTGGCTACTAAGTTTGTGTAGTCACATATCACTTTGTGGAATATTTGCGCTTTAATTATTGCAATAATGGGGGTTAGACTAGGTAACGGTCCATACCGAGGCTCCCTCTCGGGAACCCTTATACTGGTCAACCATAAATAAGTTGAAGCTGTAAATACCTTCGGGCTAACAGTGGGTAAACCTGCCCTAAAACTAAAGTGCTTTGACGTTAACCTCAGTGTATCCACAGCATTAACAGGGTAACTCTATGAAACAAAAAAAAAGCTTTTACCTTGCATGTGTTTATCAATGTATTCCGTCAATGAATGACCCACAAACGGTGGAACGTAACTCGACGGTACAGAGTTCAATCCTAATATCAAATGCCGTTTATATAATGAATTATTTCCTCTGCTCCCGTCACACATACATGCTTCACACATTATATTGAGTAGACCTTGCTGCTTGGCGGTCACTGTGCTTATATTTTGAGAATCCGAGTTCGAATCCGAATCTATATTGTTTACCGAATCGTTGCCGAATCTGACTTTTTTTTTATTATAACTATCACGGATTTTTGTTCAAACTATCTCATAGTTCTGCTAGTACGTACGGTGGGCGATTACTATCGTAGATATTGCTGAAACATGGTGAAGTTTTTCTGGTGGCATTCGACCACCGCTCATTTTATTACCCTACGATATCAACCATGTAGGTTATAGTTGATTAAAAATACACACGCGTAAACACAAAACCTCACCCCTTCCCATTGTGACGTTGGTAGATTGATGGTTCTTATTTTGGGGGGCTGCTTGCTCGTTTGCTAGCACAAAATATACTAAAAAAAAATACTAGAGAAACGTGTAGTTCGTAGCTTCCGCAAACTGTTATAATGTAATTAATTGGTCCTGTCCTAATTTTAGTAGATTTGTTTGTGAACGTTTCTTTTCAATTTGTGAAAATTGTCCAACCTATTCGAAAAGTGAGTCTTTAATTTATTAAAAAATCTTATTGAAAAAAAAACTTTTCTTCTCGAATTTGCCAAATGTCCGTCAGGCAACTTTTACAATTTTTCTTTTCATCGAAACCTAATTCGGATAATTACGAACATTTAAAAAAAATTACCAAATCGGTTTTGATTTTTTGTCCGGTTCGCTGAAGTTTGTTTCTAACTGCAGATTGAATGAGCTGACCGACCGGGGTAAGACCACGCCCTCACAGAGTGCCAGCGTGAAATAGCAGCATAATGCTGTTGCGTTTCATCTGGTGAGTGTAGGGATCCGGAGTAAAAGCTTACTAAGCGTTTAATTTATTTTTTTAATTTCCGATCATAATCCTGAAAATGCTTGATGTTACTAGTATTTTAGAGAATATAAAGTATAAAATCTACTCAAAACGCGAGAATAGAGGTCATGTTTAATGAAGTGTTTCCTCTACGCGATGGTCTCTCTAATGCATTTGTCGGTCTGTACATACGTTACACAACATCGTTATTAGGAGCGAAGTTAAAAATATTGCTACAGCCTATTTATAGCTGAGTTCTAGTTCTACCACCAATGGCTATACTTGTAATTTGAGTAAATATAATCAAAGTGGTATTGTGATCGGACCCCATGTCCGATTTAGAGTTGAAAAACTATGTAATAATGATGGCTTTTTCAGTCTTTTTTTTATTACATTGAGAGTAGCAAACGAGCACACAGTTCACCTGATCGTAAGTAACTCCTGCGGCCCATGACTTCTACATTCATCCTAGACTAGGAATCATAATGCAGGTGCGCACCAATAATAACGGCCTCCGAATCTAAATACTCGCAGACGAAACACACCAGCATTATGCTGCCATTTAAAGCTGGTATTCTGTGATGTCGTGCTTCTTCCCCGAACGAGCTGACCCATTCATTCTGTAGCTAGAAATAAAATGCAGCGTAGCCCTACTACTGTTAAAAAATTAAGTCTATGTGTGTGTTGTATGTATATGTCGTGTGTGACACTACCATCGCTCTCGTTGCATCATAGGGATCTAGGATCACATCGTCTGAATACAGATCAAAATTGTTTCGTCAAGCCGTTAACCTGATACAAAGTGATATTAAAAATTATAAATGCCTATAGTCGTATCTGCAAACGGTTTGACCCCAACCAGCCTCTCGAATCACGTGAGGCGGTCGGGACTCCGGGACGGGCAGCTCAGGGCTCGAATGCTGAAAGCGGTGCTCCTCGACACCGATTTCCGCGGCCCATGAAAGACATCTACATTCATCTTTGACAAGGAATCACAATGCGGATGCGTTGTCACCCTTGAAGACTGAGATGGAATGCCTCGTCACCAGTAATAAAGTTCTCCGGATCCCTGCACTCAATAGTCAAAGCACAGCAGCATTATGCTGCTATTTTACGCTGGTATTCTGTGAGTGCGTGGAACTACCCCGGTCGAACTGACCCATTCATTCTGTAGATAGAAACAAATTGCAGCGTAGCTCTACCACTGTTGTCTGAATGTAGAATAAGTTTCAATAAATAAGCGATACACTAAAAGTAATGTAAATTCTGCCAACGGAGATCTTATTACTAGTGACGGGACATTTTATATTAGTCCTCAGGAGTGACATCGCATTTGCATTTTTATTCCCTATAGTATATAGTTGATGAATGCGGGTGTCCTAAGACACTTTTTTATATTGCCACCCTAATATTGGAAAAAATGGTGTTAAACCATAACATTAATAACAAACTAACTCGAATCTACGACGTAAGCGATATTCAAACGATAATCCTATTTGCGTTATAATATATGGTCACAGCATACACCACTCTATAACCTTTTTATCTTACTAGATGGTACTTGTGCTGAGATAATATGAAGACCACTTGATGATAAGCATATTGGCGGTAACATCAAAGATATTTAAAAATGTTTTTTTTATATTGTGGGTTAAAGGAGCTGAGCGCCACGGTTTCCTGGTAATAATTTTTTTGTTAATTCCTTGGACTTTTTTTGGGCTTCTAAATTTTGAGCTTTAACATAGTTTGGGTGAAGCAAAATATCATGGAGGACGCCCACAAGATGGTTCCACAAAATAAAAAAGACGTTGGGCGACAGAATGCACCTTGCGGTCCGCCTGTGACCGCACTCAATGGAGACCATTTGTTCGTGGTCGCGATCCACAGCAGTGAGGGAACGAGGAAGAAGAAGTAAACGTTCGTGCACAGCAGTGAGGGAACGAGGAAGAAGTAAACATAATGAGGAAATCTGCACGTATGACAATTTATAGACTGGCTTGATTTCCACAACAGTAACATGACATAATAATAAAAAAAAATCATCTCCACAAATTACATAAATTTAAGTAAAACAGTGGTATTTATGATAAATATGACGGTTGACAGATGTAATTTGTGGAAAATCTGGAGCCTAAACTTAGCCGAAGCCTGTGAACATGAACTCGCGAGTGTACATAATTTTTTTATAATATACGGGATTACAAACGAGCACACAGGTCACGCGATATAGCGATTTAGTGATGATTGCGACCCATGATATCCTCATCGACCCTCCAACATTGATTCAAGATAAATATGCGTGAGTTACCATCGTGGACTGAGATGTAATACCTTCTAATCGAATCACCACGAAAAACCTGGTCCTGGCATGCTCATTCCCCCATAGAGCGGACCCATTCCACGTTCCACTCATCGTCCACATACCCATTCCTCAAATACCAGTAATTAAACAGAACCCCATAAAGAGATAGATAGACAGAAAGGAAAAATAGGTTAATTAGTTTCGCTGGAATCCTTAGTGCCGACGTTAAAGCACGCACCGGTCATGGCGGCGCCGAATAAAAGTTAATTCATATTTGCGTGGAAGAGTTCTCTTTGAAAGATTAGAGAAAACTCTTGAGAGCGTTGTCTTACTTCAGTCAAGCCAACATATTCGTGCTGTTTAATTCAAAGTTACGTCGTGACTTTATTATGTACCTATATAGTACATATTACAATATATTTCTATTTGGTGACATGCGTACTCCGCTCGGTGATTTGTCGTGTTTTCATCGATGGTAGCGTAATTCTCAATATACAATTTATTCTTTATCAATAGTAATACAAATTTGTAAAATCGACAGAAAATTGGAAATATTAGCAAGAATAAAGGGGCGTTCAAGGATAAATAATAGATTCATTACGTTTATTTTTGAAATTGTATATATATAAACAGATTGGAATTCATTTTTTACTACAGCATAGGGCTTATTTTTGCGTAACATTTGGTATCTTTAGTTCATTGCTTAATAAAAAGGTATGTGACTTTAATGTTATGTTATAGTCGTTGGTGCGACGCTGGCATGAAGCGGCAATCCTTTAAGCACATAATCCCATAGATTTTTATGTTTCAACAAAATATTTTACGGGAATGGTATTGTTACCCGTCTAAAGTTAAGGCGGGTCTACTAGTGTACAATTTTTTTTCCTTAAGGGTGACAAACGAGCACACAGATCACCTCGAAGCGTTCTTCAAATACATCCTGCATGTGAGGAATCTTGATACCGAACTCACGTCATTGTTAACTAACATGTAATGTAATTAAACCTAAACTCATCAAACTGAGAAAACAGCGTTATGCTATTTTACGCTTGTACCCAGTGCGAATCTCGAATCAAACTACAACGTTACTCTACCACTGTGTAAATATAAATAAATAATAAAAAGTAACTTCATTTCACATCCCTTCGCGTTCCGCTAGTATGTACTGGCCCTAAGGCTTAATGTCATATTGATTTTCCCACCCGACCTAGAAAAGTCTGTCAGATATCGATCTCTAGTCGCATTAGTTGGTATGACAAGCCTGAGATGCGGGTTCGAAGGTGTTTAGCATAATCGTATCGCTCGCTGATGCCTAGTTAATTCGAACAGTGGATTTTAAAAAAAACGTATTTAAGAGATTCAGTAGTCAATTCAAATTTAATAATGATTTGCTTCTGATCTTAATTAAATTTCTTCGGTTGTATAATGTTTAGAGTACTTCGAGATGCTTTTGAGTATTGAGATCGATTCCTAAATTTAGGGACAATATTTTTGCAACAATAACGAGCTTGTTGTATATTTACCTCGTGTCCCTGTCACTGCATTCGAACCTTCCTATATTTTTGCAAGATGATGACTTTAATCCGTTAGAAGCAACTGATCGAGCGGACACCTTCGAGTCGATTGCTTTCACGCGCAGGGTTCTGTGGAATCAAGTGTCGTCACAGTATTTCCGAACCGATATGACTTAAGGACCTACAAGAAAAGAGTCTAAACCTTTCTTAAAGATCGTCATCGCATCTCGAGTCCTCAGGTGTTGCGGATGTCCATGGGCGGCGTTAATCGATCACCGTCAGGTGTGGTGAAAGAAAAACATAACGTTCCCCTATCTCGTATGTTGTTGTATGTTCAGGCAATCGTTGTTGGAAGCTGTTTATTGGCTGAAGTCATCACTTGCTGTCAGATTATTGTGAGTTCGTTTGTCAATCTGAGTTATTTAACTTAAGCTTGGTTTTTTGCCATGATTGCGAGCATACTCCCCATAGAATGCCACTGCAAGATTCTGACCCGAGTCCACGCAGTCTTCCCGCAAATTGCAAAGATCGTCCATCTAGTACAAGGTTCGTTTCATGACCAGGTACACATATAAATACATATAATTAACGCAAGGGTCAGTCCCCTTTATAAAATAAGGGTGTTAAGATACATAAGTTTCAGCAATCTTTGTAGATCCGTAGGACATAAGAAGGTCCGTATAGACGTCTAAATGGTTGAGTGCTAACCCGTCTGATACAAGATTTAGCTATTCTTTTAAACTTCGAGATCTTCTTCCATAGTGTATCTTATTTTGTATGCTCACGTCTGTTTACTGAATGTAGTCGGCAGTCAGTTATTAAATAATCTACTATTTATTTCCTTGGTAGAATTTATTATAGTTCCGTTAGTATTCGCGCAAACACAGGCAACTCACTCATCGCCCCCCTTACCTTGTCTGTTGTAATGCATGTGCATTAACGTCGGAGGAAAGTACGGATGCAGTGTTAAAGACTTGTGATATACAAACTCGTATATTACAACATAGACCCGCAAAACCAACAATTTGTGATACACAAATATTATTTCTCGACTGGGAATCGAACCTAGGAAATGCACCCCAAGTACCCACAAGTAGCCATGGATTGGAAATGAGAGTTTTCCTCTGCCGGAAATCCGAAAGAAGGTTAGTGAAGATGCAATGTCAATATTATATACACTCGTACAAACGACATATCTGCCTGAATAGGCCCGAATCTCCCAATTGTTACTCGGTAAGAAAATGCGGACGTCAAAGACAAATACCGTACCATCGACAGAGGAAAATAAATACGTTAGTATTCAACAACGGTAGAGGCACAGCTAATTTGTTGGTTTAACATAAATAGGTCGGTAGGACTGGGAATGACAACGCTCTCAGAGTACCAGCCTAAAAGGGCAAGCTTGGGTCTACAGGCAACGTGGCATTAAATCCATTCCTCAGGAATGACAATGCATTTGAATCTTGAATCTTTGTTGGGGATAGATGTAGTAGATGCCATGGGACCACTCCATCTTAAATCTCATCTACTTACCATTCAGATGAATGAGGAAGTATCCGTTGGGATTTGAACGTCAAGTACATGGCACATATGTTAATTTGGGCGATCAGCTAAACGCTGTGGTCTAGTAAGATAGTGTAGGTTCCTCGTCACCAGCATAGTTCATCGTTTAAAAAACCTTTAATCAGTAAATATTGGCAGTGAAGAACTAACAGAAATGAGACTTGTTCCTTTTCTGCTGGCCGTATAAGCAAGGCACAATGACACTAAGCGAGCTACGGAGGTGCTATGCTTGACGTTTCTCTACGTGATCGATTCGTAAACGTGTTTATCCGCTGCAATGGCAAAGGACTGATCATGTAGATCGCTGATCCTACCTGGAAGAAAGGAACCACGTTGTCTTCACTCGAGAGCTTTTGAACAGACTTGCGATGGCCAACACGAACTGGACAACACGCACTAGATGGATTGATGACTTATTCAAGTCTGCGGTAAAACAATGATGAGTAGCGGTAAGTTAAAGATGCAGGCGGCTGGATTGTGCTTGGTGGCAATTCTATGGTGAAGACCTACTATGTTCAGCAGTTGGCCAGTGATGATACTGTGAAAACGTGGTCTTCTCTAGGTCAAACCAAGTCGTCATGGCACGTCAGCTAGCTTATTACTTCGACGTGACTACCACCGCCATTTATCACAACGTATTTCAGAGAGAGTCGGCAATAAATAGGACACAGAATCCGCAATAAATAGGACACAGAATCCGCAATAAATAGGACACAGAATCCGCAATAAATAGGACACAGAATCCGCAATAAATAGGACACAGAATCCGCAATAAATAGGACACAGAATCCGCAATAAATAGGACACAGAATCCGCAATAAATAGGACACAGAATCCGCAATAAATAGGACACAGAATCCGCAATTTAATTTCAAGGTACTAATAAGCTACGGCGTATTTCGACGAACGAAATATCTCTAACGGCATCGACAAACCCTTACCCAAGCGCTCTGCTCACCCCAAGCATAAAATTATAACTTCGTTATAAATAGAAGTATCTAAATTGTCGAACGCGGACATATACGAGTAGCTATGTATAAATTTGACAGGATCTCGCAAGGACATTGAGTTTCCGATGCGGCGCATGCGCGTAGCCCCCACGTGCCGGGTTCAAGGACCTCGCCATCGCTCGGTCCGGGGAAAACTTAAAGTAGGCCAGCTACTCGAATCCCGGTTGGGGTTGTAAGAAAGCACGGGAATTAGGACTTATGGTATTCTTGGTGTTTGGGGACGAAGGGAATTAAAAGTGTTATTTATTACTAAACTGGTAGTTATAAAGCTTGGTAAGTTAGTAAACCTATAGAATTATATTTTTATATATTCTTTTTTTATATTTTTCTATTTTTTTTTTTATATAATATTAATTGACTATTTCTCAATAAAATAATACATTGAATAGTAATAGTGGAGCTACGCGGCAGTTTATTTTCCTGGGACCTCGAAGGGACCACGCCCATACAAAATACCAACGTCAATAAAGCTGCCGTGTTTCGTATGGCGAGTGTGGAAATCTGTTCACCCTGTTACCGACAACGCATCATTCCATCTCAGTTCTCGGGTAGAAAACGCATGTGTAACTTGATTTTTTGTTCAGGATGGATTTTTACGGGGCGATTTCGCTATCACATACCATTTGTTTGCATCTTTGTAACCCTTACTCTCATAAAAAAACCCGAAACTATTTTTTTCATCCCGAGAATCGATTCTCTCGGCCCACGATCTGCTAACATTGCTTTCTGTGACACGCGGCCTTCAATTACTCATTTCAAATGTAGTGATGACATGAACCAAGAATACTTTATTTATTTATTTATTTAAGTTTCATATGACTTACCTTACAACTTTAGCGTGATGCAGAGATATAATGAGGTAGGTGTATGCTTAGAGAACTTTGTCGCGATTAAAATACTATTATATTAATTATATCATAAAAAAAATAGTTAAGTTTCTATTAGTCACTTTTTCTAACCTGTCACAATGCTTTTTATTTACAATTTTAATTAAAACATTAATTAATAGATATAATGTTGCTTAGTTACGTAGATTTTAAGATAATTAAATTGTATATACCTGTAAAGGCAAATCATTTAGATTTAGTAAATATAAACTATAATTGTAAAATGTAAATTGATATTGTTGATGGTTTATCTTTCCCAATAAATAAATAAAATAAATAATAATTATATAACTAAACGACATATGTGTAATCATAAAATACATATATAACCTATATTTGTATTTAACAAATACAAATATATGTACATACTTATATATGATATATGTACAAATACATAATTATTTAATATTTACATGATTCTACCAATCTGTTGCGAAATAGCTTCCGAACTTAAACGCGTAACGATTTGTATAATAATGTTTCGTGTTACTCGAATGTCATATGCATCCACGAGCAAAACTCATTTGTCTGGTTGACAATCAATAAATATTGGTTATCTCATAATTGCTAGGGCCAGAGAAACTTTTTTTATGATGCTCAGAGTGCCAAATGTGTTTGCGGACGACTTGTGCCGAGGTCCTCTGCCCACCTTTTTTTTAAAAAATACAGTTGCAAGCAGCTCACTCATGAATATCCGCTCACCAGAGGAGTTGCAGATGCGCTGCCGTCTTTTAAGAAGGTGATGATGATGTGCTCCTAGTCGACGGATTTCGAGCACGGTGATATTTTATAATTATTGCAAAATAACATCAAATGCTCAGAATAATTTAATAAAACAGTAGACCCAATTTGCGATAACACGGAGGCACTCGTCATCCCCTTCCCTATTCCGACGTAATGGATATGGAATAAGATCGGAGGTAGGTTCAGTAGATGTAGTGTCTGGGACATGAGACATAAACACCACACACGCAAACCCAGACCCGACAACCAATTGTCGTACACAAATATTGTGCCCTCGGCTGGGAGTGGAAGTTGGGAATCAAAGGCCTGTAAAGGATGCCCACAGCCAAACACCATTGACTATACGGACCATGAAGATATATAAAAATATCCAATCACAACAAAGATTCATGGTTCACTTGCGCGCTCACTTGCCGAGGAGTTAATGAAATGTCACGTTATTAGTAATTGAGTCCAGGGAACCCTACGCTAAACGTAGAAAATACATATATGCTAGTATTCTGTGTGGACGTGGTCTTTTTCTACTCGTACCGATTCATTTAAGCTGTAGGTAAAAATTGGGAAGATCATAAACATAAACAGATGATGTGAAATGCTCAGGATATGTTAAAGAGTACTAACCTCATTTAATGATATTATGATTAATATCAAAATTCACCAATTTTGTGTGTTTCACTATTTATTATGT
This sequence comes from Teinopalpus imperialis, assembly GCA_029286865.1. Lineage (NCBI taxonomy): Eukaryota > Metazoa > Arthropoda > Insecta > Lepidoptera > Papilionidae > Teinopalpus > Teinopalpus imperialis. The sequence goes on along the minus strand of JAGSMU010000038.1, from coordinate 5,087,866 downwards.
AAATTGTAGTTATTATGGTAACGAATGTACAGCTTTGACGCGATAGCTCAAGCCATTCTTCAAATCCTCCAAAATACCAGTTCCTTCCGCTTTTGATTTATCTCGTTTTATTGTCACAACTTCGCTGCTAAATCGTCATATGACGGGCTTTGATATGCAGCCGGTGCTGAGACGAGTTCGAGGGTTAGATGTCAGTAAGTGGACAGTTGGAAAAGGGTTAAGAGAAGCCAATCTCACTCTAAAACGGCCTGTTATGGGCTCGAAATTGAGTGCAGGGCATCGACGAGCGCGCCTAGAATTTGCTAGAGTGCATCTTAACTGGATCATAGAACAATGGGAGTCGGTATTGTTCACTGACCAATGTAGAATGTGTTCACATGTACAGGATAGGCAGAGTCTACAGGCGTCCCGTTGAGAATTTCGCAGTACTGTTTAGCAGAAACGGTTGCATACGTTGGCAGCTAGAAGAAGGTTAGGGAAAACTGCGCTCGTTTTTCTGTCTGGGGTAGACCGAGTAGTGACCGGGGGCTGCCAGCTGATTGGTACATTAACGGCATTCTTCTAGACCACGTGGTCCGATACATTGGGTTTATCGGCGACATTTTCGTGAATTAACAAAAAGTTATTTTGTTAATGCACGAAAATGTCCCATTCTCACACGTCGCGTACCGCTCGTCAATTTCTAAATGAAGTTGATCTATGGACAATGGACTGGCTCTGCTCTGCTCTCAGCCAAGTCTGAATCCCATCGAGCACATATGGGACGAGCTAAAAAGAAGGATCAGAACTAGGAATCCAGCCCCAACGTCCATAAATTAATTGAAGGTGGCGTTGTTAGAGGAGTGGGATGGAATTTAACAAGACGCCAATAAAAAAAATAATGAGATCAATGAAGAACAATACCAAATATATATAAACAGATATCATTTTATTTAAAATAAATATTATTAACAATGGTATCAATTTACAGCTGACGTCTGAAGTTTTTAAATAATAGATTTATTTATTAAAATAACTAACGTATTTTTGTATGTATGCGTAGGTTGAGTCTCTTTTATTGCATCCAAGTTTATTATAAAAAAATGTCTTTGTGCCGGTTTCGAGAGGATGCAAATAATTTGCGATATTTTGTATCAGAAAGTGACGTGACGATGGTATTTCTTTAGTCGTCATTCCATTCTTTACATAATATTTTTACTTTAAGAACACAATGCTACTATAAGGTCGAAAGAAAAATAATATGATACAATACGATGCAGTCAAACGCTCCAAAATTCGTCGTAGATAGACAATTATAATCTTTGCAATGTCTGTAGCTACTATGCGATTATTTGGGACACATTCTATGAATGGGATCAATTGTGGTCCTTATTTCTAATACGTAAAGTGACGTCACCGAAATTACCAACTATGTCAGCGATGACGTGTTATACGCTGATACTCGTAATCATTCTGTCAGAGTCTGTTATTGTTTCTATAAGGCGATTGTAATATAACTCTAACATCATATAATAGTAACATCTAGACTTAATATAAAGTAACTTTATTCCACGAGACGCCATAATCATAGAGATTAAAAGGATGTAAATGAAAAGTTTAAACGAAAAATGTTGACGTATCCCTGTCCCTGATGTAAGAAGTACATCTACTCTTAAAAAAATAATGAACTTGAACTTTGAAAGTTAGCCCGTGCGAAACCGGACAGTCAAGTTATGATTGGTGGTTGGTATTCCCGCGGGAAAGTTGTTGTGTTCTACGCGAGGGCAACGTTGCCGTAGCGGTGGGGGTGGGGGGGGGGGGTCTCCTTGATGCAGGAAATTTGTAATAACAAATCCTAGCATTACTACACCGCTATTCCAAGCGGCCGTCGACCGGAATGAGACGTTATCTCTTAGTTCTGAAGGTGGAATGTTTTTCAGCATGAATGGTACAGCTCGACGTTCTTAAACCGCTGCTGTGTTATGGCGGGTGAACGTAAGTGTACGTAGACCCTTATGACTCGTGACTACGATGTCATGGGTCGCTGGCTTAGGTTACCATAAGGAGAACTGCATGCTCGTTTGTATGCACCCTAAGGTCTAAATTGACCAGGGGGACATCACAATGGACAATCACATCGCTAAAAGCGACCTCTCCCAAGCAACTTTTCTATGGATAGAATCTTTAAAAACAAATACTATTAAGACTTGTCGGCTATAATCTGGTACTGCCATAGTTAATTTAATGTCAACAACAGCGGGAATTAGATCGTACGTGTGGTGTATTCAATAATATACTTATGGTTTGGTAGTCGCTTATCTATCTGTACATCCCGTCCGGAAGTGCGTAATGTTGGGAAGTTAAAACTGTTGGTTCCGGTGTTACTCTATGTCGAACCAATTATACCGTATTTATTAATTTATTCAATCTTTATTTTCCTTTATTAAAGTTTACAAGGGCGGACTTAATGCCCAGTTGCATTCTCTGCCAGTCAACCATGGGAGATCGAGAGAATATGTTGGTAGGCATAAAATAATAATGTAATTTTTAGATAAAACGGTTACGTTTCCGAACAACAGTAGAATGGCGGATTCGAACCTACGACTTTAAGTTACGCAGACCGTACATAAAATCATTAGGCTATTGACTTTATTGCACGTTTTTTCCAGTGATAGAGGTACTAGGTACATTGCAGTTTTTTTTAGCTACAGAATGAATGGGTCAGCTCGGCCGGGGTGGGACCACGCCCTCACAGAATATCAGCGTGAAATAGCAGCGTAATGCTGCTGTGTTTTGTCTGATGAGTGTAGGGATCCAGAGACCGTTATTGCTGGCGACGAGGCATTCGATCTCACTCCTCAAGGGTGACAACGCATCTGCATTATGATTCCTTGTCTAGGATGAATGTAGATGTCGTGGGCCGCAGGAATCACTTAACATCAGGTGAACTGTATGTTGTTAGCTTTAATGTAATAAAAAAAATATATAGCACTTAGACTGGAAACGTGACGAGTCAGTGCTCCTTTATTTGCGCGAATTCTTAAAGCAACATAGGAAATTCTGCACAGTTGATGCCGTGCCGAATTACATCATTATAACTTGTAAACTCGTAACATATCCTTTATTATTAGATCATATATCATTATCTTTTTGTATGTTTGTCTGTGTGTATATGTAGACACTTATCTCCACGATGGTGTTTATACGAACGTGTTTAGATGTCGTTTAGGCCGTATACAATCTGGAACATAGCTAGTATGTAAATAATATAAGACATCTCTACCCTAGTTAATAAGAGACACTTCAAATCTGGTTTCACTGGCACATTAGGGTCGCAAGAAGCCTGCGTCCACGTGTATCCACTTCAGTCAGCCTGTATTGTTTCATTGTTTTTCAGCACGATCAATTTCACTATATCAGTGAAGTAAGAACAACTGTATCTTATATACCGACTATATATTTTTATTAATTGTATTGAGTGTGATAAACGAGCACACAGTGATAAGTGATTCGTACGGCCCATGACATCTTCATTCATCCTGGACAAAGAATCATAATGCAGATGGATTGTCAACCTTGAGGACTGAGATGGAATGCCTCGTCACCGGTAATAAAGTTCTCCGGATCCCTACACTCGCCAGACGATGCTCCCATGCAGGAAAAGCAAAGATATCTTAACTCATACAGCCATATGAACTCGAACAAAATGTCTACATTAATTGATTCAAGCCTTTTGTATGGGGAAATCGTGTGTTATTGATGCGTTTTTTTCACTTGCCTTACACAACTGCCGGCAACACATACATATGATTATTGTTTGGTGCAGATCTGTGACACAATATCATTCATATATATAGAAGAATTCTAGCAATACTAATTTCGTTACTAACATCTGTGCTAACCCCACCTAAGCTAAAATGCTTGGATATATTTTTTTTTTGGTTGATTGACGATAATATTAGAATGGCAGATTTGAATCTAAATAATATGCGTATTGAAGTTTAGGCCGCCGTTGGCATGATGTAAGTTAAATTCACCATTTCATAATAAATACTAAAAAAAATTGGTGCCACGAGAGGTGACGTAGACGACACCGGTGTACCGGGATAGTGCCTCCAGGCCGAGAGACCTTGTTAACTATTGGTGAGGCATTGCATCTTAGTATGCAGTTATTGTTGGTTTAACAGTGGTAGAGCTACACTGCAGTTTGTTTGTAGCTGCAGAATGAATGGGTAATGGTAAATAGCCACTAAGCAGTATAATGCTACCGTGTTTCGTCTGGTGATTGCAGGGATCCGGAGAACTTTATTACTGGTGACGAGGCATTCCATCTCAGTCCTCAAGGGTGACAACGCCATTATGATTACTTTTCAGAAATGTAGATGTGACTGCAGGAATCACTTGCCTATTTGTGAACTGTGTGCTCGTTTGTTACTCTCGATGAATAAAAAAAAACGGATGGATGATAACGCTTTTGTATTACAGTATCTTACCAAGGATAAATGCGGTCATCTCGGTACCGTAGGACTTCATCATCACTTACCATCTAGTTGACATTGAAATGAATTGACAGCCCTACTTTTCAATAATTTGCATATTCATACACAAGCTTGACTTTAAAAAAAATAAAAAGGCCAAATCAGATACGCCTGCTCAAAGGTTTTCAGGTCACCGGGCAATGAGGTTGCATATCTCTGTCACCGTAATGTTGATCTATGTAGGGTTGGTAACGATACAAAATTGCTAAGCGGTAAGAAAAACGTAATTTCTGTATTATTGTTTACGGTTGTGAGTACCGATGTTATGGAATTCTCTTGTCCGGGATGCGGCATCTGTATTCCAGTCGTATATACGTTTTATAATTATGTATGTATCATTGGTCCAAGGGAGGGGATCGAGCGGAACGCTCTCACTGATTGAACAAACGCATACGATGCTATTTACGCTTGGCTCGTAGCTGAGTATCTAGAGGGAAGATTGCAGCATACTCCGCCATGCGGCTCCAATGCAAATTGTCGAACGTTTTCAATTTTTTTTTTTTTAACATGTTACATGTTTGCTGGGCTGCGGGTACAGGTGAAATTAGCGCGTTCACCTCTTCCTTCTACACCCACATCCAAATTGCTGATAAAATTATTTCAATTGGCAAAAAATTCACCATTTCTGTTCACAATCGGAAAATAAAAATCTGTATTGTGTTGAAATTATTTTTAATACTCAATTAATGAATTTCAACATGATACATGATTTTTATTTTTGTTTGTGCCGCTGAGGTCGTCGCATTACGTAGTAACGATACATTGCGTCTTGAAGCCAGCTGTAGCATACATGGACACCGGAACGGGAGTTAGTCCGATTGCGTGCCGGACAATTAAAACCAGGTGACTTGAGCTACTATGCCTGCATGGTCATAATGAAAAAAACATCAAGGCCGTTAACCGACACTAGAAAAATAACGCCCGACATGAGAGGGCAACGGATCCTCAGAAGCACGCCTAGATTTTTGGGTTAACCGGTTTTAATGCTGAAATGTTGCGGTAGATGGCAATGTTGTACATTTCTTCACTCATGCACGGATGCACCAATGTAGTAAATTAGATTATTCTAAACTTAATTGTTAGTACCTAAACTTTACAATATATTTATAAACACTGCATGTTCTAGTTTATGATCTAGGACATTAGACACGCACTAGATATCGTGCTAGCCGCACCAAGAATAAACTGCCTGTATAATGCGGTAAAGAGCATTACCACCTGCCTGTTAATGTTATTAGGGTTTCGTGTTACGTGTTCCATAAGCATCTTCACGCCTAAGTTTATAATGGGGTAAATACATATACAAATAATATATTCGTCGATATATCTGTGTTTTGCGTCGAAAAAGAATGGACCATCTATGTATAAGATTGATGCCAAGTAATAATACAAAACTAAGGTGAAATACTATTTGCAATGACGCAAATATGTTAATATATACGATGCAATTATAAAGTAGATGTAGCACGAATAGGTCGCACTCGAACAGGGTAGGATAACGATTTGACAAGATACCAGCGTAAAATAGTTGTGATTTGTCTGTTGAGTAAAATAACCCTTATTATTGGTGATTAGGCATTGCGTTTCCATACTCTAAGTATGATGAATGATAATTTCATTCCTTATTGAGGACGAATTTGGGTTTCTAAAAAAATCATTACGCCGTGGTCAAAGAAAAGGAATATTTTATAGGCACGATCAAACATTTCAATTAATATTTACGATTCGGAGTAAGTAAGTATAAATAGCAAGGAGAATATTAAGAAACGTCTATAAAAACTATTATATAGTTAGGAAACAGGGATAAAAAACCTCTGTTAAATATACAATTCTATGCTGTATTATATTTTTTATTAAAATTCCGTGTCGAGTCACTTTATGAGAGAGCAATAAAAAAAAAACAAGATCCATGCAACACCACGCCTACTGGCAGAGTTGCGCGCATGCGTGGTCGCCTAGCTACGGGAACATGGCCGCACGTCGCCATAGTTACGCTGTATGTAGGGTAAATCAAGCCCTAGATGACCTAGATGCAGCGGATCTTCCGCTGACCCGCTATTCTCTTTTTGAACGTGAAATTGGTTCTTCGAAATGAATGCAACGCTTGGGATTAAAAACAAAACGTTGGACAGATCCGGCGATGGGGGGAAAGTGGGTGACGGTCTTGGGGAGCGGAAAGATTCGATTTAAATAAAGCTGCTTTTTTAATTTCTCTATGCAATTACTATTAAAAGTTTTAAGCCTAATGATTATAGTAAGTAACTTTTGTCTCGTGGATCCTGTGTAAACCGAGTTTATTAAATTTTTGATGATACTAAGGGTGACAAACGAGCACCGAATGTAATTTTTGTACACTTTAAACTATTAGCGAGTATTAGTTTAAATGTATTCATAGTATTAACGTTATGGATATCTCTTGATTTCTCCGATAAAGTTTCTGGTTTTGACAGACATTCTATTAATATTTATACATAAAGTAATAGTCAGAAAGAAATTATAGAAGTACATAACAACAGATGATAGTTAAACAAAAAAGCCTTCTATTTCACACTTAGTAAATTTAAACATTTAAATATTCAGAATTGTAGAGTATACAATATTTTAATTTGGGGCGATTTAACGCGCAAATAGGTCAATCGACACGTGAAGACAGTCAAGTTATAAACAAAAACACATATCAATAACATATTAAAAACTATAACTAAATAAAACAAAAACTTAGAACTCACCATAATAAGGCATACTCGTGATCATTCGTTCGTTAATCATTTTTCACTTTATATGTTTCACATATAAAACTAAAACACAATTTCTTCTTCACAAATTAATACGTTAAATTAAAATAGTGGAATAAATTGATTGGATTTAAGGAAATAATTACGTAGTCACCTCGAAGAAGGCCGTGAAGGGATAATTATTTATCACATATGAAATATCTAAGGAAAGAATAACTTATAATTTTATATAGCATATTAAAACATATTAATAGTTCTTTTCGAGGTAGGCAGTGTGGTGGTAAGATCTCCAACAGTTGGTTCTTGAGTGTGTAAAAAAAATCCTTAATTAATTATTTTTTCGATCTGATGGCCGCTCAGCCCGAGGGCTTTTACAGTTTCACCGTGTTGAGAGTTGACCGAGCGCTTATGGCACTCAGTCCAGACCTCTATTAGTGGGTAACCAGCACAAGGGATTCTGAGAGGCGACACCCTGTATCGCGGGAGCGTCTTACTCGATGGTGGCGGCAGAATGCCGAAAAAAAGTTCATTTATATCTTTTGTATATGACGTTCTCCTGGACCATTACATCCACGACGATAGCTCCCGGTTCAATTGTAATATTGTGGGCATTGGCGCGACAAAATCAGAGACACTTACCCTTCGACACCTATCCCAATCCTAATGTAATATAAGTATAATATGAACGTAGGAAGGTGTAACACACTCAGACATGAAAACCAATAAGTTGTTATAAACAAATAGTGTTCTTTCATTGGGAATCAATCCCAGGACACGCGACGCAGCGACCAGATAGTATAAACACTATGCTACGCGGACATCACTTATGTATTTTTTTTATATTACATTGAGAATAACAAACGAGCCCACAGTTCACCTGATGGCAAGTGATTCCATGCGGCCCATGAGGCCTACATTCATCCTTGAGGAATAATATAAAGGTATATATAATATTATAGTAAATTTTCTTTTGTATTTAAAATAGCGTTAGTTTGTGGAAAGTCGATAATTACGGGTGGTTCGCACTACCTGATCGGGTTCTCGTCTTGTTGTCGGGGTGGAGGTAGGGGGGCATAGTAGCCGAGGCTTCGTGCGGTTTTAGACAATGGGTGTCCGACGTCACTGGGAATGGGAAATTGATATGCCAATGATGATATAGTTATTAGATAAAAAAAAATCCCACGAAAGAACTCATTCGTAAGTGATGTACAATTTTTATCACTAACAGATAACAAATACGTGAGATGTATCTAAATACAGCACGTTTTTATCTAGCACATTGATTAGGGAAATATATATAAATACATATATATAGGTACGTACTTATGTTATGGCTTTTTATACGTACCGATATAAACAAGTTATGTTATGAATTTTTTTTTATTAAATAGGTGACAAACGAGATCAAAGTCGACCTGATATTATGTAAACCAGTGGCACATAACCTCTTCTTTATCAATAAAGATTGTATGCAGTGTAATAAACACGGGGGCATGAATACAACATACCTAAACCTGAAAACTAAATACTTGATCGACAGTATTCTTCGTCGGCCAGGTGCTCAATCCACAAACTAAGTGAAAATTTATCTTTTTTTTATCAATGCTTTAAGTGTAACAAACGAACATACAGTTCACCTGATGGCGAGTGATTCCTGCGGTCCATGACATCTACATTCATCCTTGACAAGGAATCATAATGCAGATGCGTTGTCACCCTTGAGTACTGAGATGGAATGCCTCGTCACTAGTTATAAAGTTTTCCGGATCCCTGTACTCACCAGACACAGCAGCATTATGCTGCTATTTTACGCTGGTTTTCTGTGAGGGCGTGGCCCTGCCCGGGTCGAGCTGATCAATACATTCTGCAGATAGAAACAAACTGCAGCGTGGCTCTACCAGCGATTATTTTTGTAAGTGCAGGGAGGCAATGCGTACACGGTTCATTTTTGAACACTTGCATCCACCGTTCAAGATGCACATGCGGATTCAAGGACTGAGATTGAATAGGCTGGCACAGTCAAAGTGGCCATTTGGATCAGTCCATTCATGCTACAGCTGGTTTCCAACCGAATTGTGACCCCACCTACAACCTCAGATGTGTGATACTCTAAAGGTTTGAACCTTTCACCGATATCCTCCATTTTGTGCAAATACAATAGTCACATTTGAAGGTCATAGTTACCCAACAATTTGTCGATATCGACTTAACTTGCTAACTACGGCGACCTTTATCTATCGAACATTTGATTTGCATTTGTTCAATATTTCTAGTTTGACCTTTGTATAGGGTTTTTATTTTGATTACAAATTATGGTGATATTCTGTTTAAATTACATTATAGATATTATAATTTACGTATTGTAAAAATACAATCTACCAACTAGTATATATCACGATATAATGTTCGCATAATCTCGATATCGGTAAAAATTAAACGGGCAACACTATCGCGCTTCTGTCACGTTGGCATTGCGTAAAACACAATGCATTAATTAGCTACGACCTTGCGTATCGAGAACAAATAACTGCGACCGTTTCACAGCTCTGTGGGAATACAGACTTCGTGGTAGCGTATACTAATCCATCGAAATATGTGCAGACATCGAGGTTAAGGGTTATCTACTAGTATATATAGGTTTTTTACGATATTAGATGCGACCATACATCTGTGTGAATTAGTGATTTTTACATATATCGATTAAGAATCACAAACAGTCGTAATATTAATTTTATATTAAAATAAGTAATAATATATATCCTGTTTCTTTCACTTCGCCGGTCGGGGCGATCCGTGTATGCTACAGCTAGTTTCCAGCCGTAGCACGACCTACCGCATATATATCCTATTAGGCATGTAATCCAAGGTCTTTAACATATTTAACGGTAGTAGAGCTACACTGCAGTTTGCTGCTTCTTGCGGCAGAATGAATGTGTCAGCTCGAACGGGGTAGCACCACGCCTTCACACAATACCAGCGTATAACAGCAGCATAATGCTGCTGTGTTTTGGTCTAGTGAGTACAGGGATCCGGAGAACTTTAAAACTGGTGACGAGGCATTCCATCTCAGTCCTCAAGGGTAACAAAGCATCTGCATTATGATTCCTTGTCAAGGATGAATGTAGATGTCATGGACCGCAGGAATCACTTGCCATCAGGTGAACTGTGTCGTCGTATGTTACTCACAATTTAAAAAAAAAAAAAACTATAAACATATTAGCCTTCCCGACTAACATGATTACGAGTTCGCGGTTAACTTCATGGTAAAAGTTGCTGGCTGAATAAAACTTATTTCAGAATCAAAATTATTGACTCCCTGTTGTCTGTTTTCTGGGTGTTTTGAATATATATTTTTAATTTTATTGATGGGAAAAAAACAAGCATACATTGCAACTGATGTTAAGTAATTCCTACGGCCCGTAACACTCATATAACATCAGTAATACGGGCCTTTATGTTTCATATTTGATTACATTTTGAACATGCATTACTGCATCATGAACATATATATATATATATAATAACATTGTATAGGTTTGAGTTATGTATCTCAATACAATAAGAGACATAACTATTTGAGTTCGTTTTTTTTAAATCAGTTGTAAATGATATGTGTTAATACTAAAGTGCGTCACATCGTGACGCGTACACAAGTGGAAAGGAAGAGCGCTATGTGGCAGTGCACACACAGCTAGCTAAATAATATATTGCATAGATAAACTCTGACGATTTATTTTATTTACACATTGAATAAAATCGAATTTTACGGATTTTACCACTTTTATTTAAAAAAAAAAAATGTATGCACATCACTATAATTACGTAACACACGTACATATGTCGTGTAAGCAGCGCATGCAAGGTTAAGTATGCATCACTTGAACTTATATTGGGCAAGAAAATTATTATCTACTTGTATTTTAAGTACCTGGCAGTAGCCCAGCATTGTTACGAACGCCGCGGATCTTGGGTTTGAACGAAAATCAACTGAAATTATTGTTTTTATTTCTCACTTGAATGACTTCCGTTATGGCGATGTTTATTATAAAATATATAAAATGTTAAAATTTAAGCGCAAACCGAGATTATTATTATAATTCAGCACGATTAGGTTGGCTCGACCGGTTAGGCGCCTTCACAGAATAACTAGTGATTTAGCAATTAGGAAACTAATGAATAGATTATGTTCAGGTTTTCACCTATTAGGCTAAGTTTACACATATGACTTATTCTTGTTTATGTGTTTATGTTTTTTATATCAAAATCATTACGACATAGCTCTTAATATTAAGTCGAACAGAGGGTGATTCGAATCCGTAACCTTATATTCAGTCGGCTTAAGAGTGGAAAAGCGTTGAATTAGTATAAAAACGATTAGGAGAATAGGAAAAAACGTGACTACTCCATGTTTTAAATAGCATCTTTTTTTATAGCTGATTGAGATTTGGTTTAACAACTTCATCCAGTTGAAAAGAGGCGGCGGTGGGGCGCTTCCTGGATTCAGCTGAAACCTTTATTTATAGGTAACCCACACAAGAATTCCCGAGAGGAAAGCGTCGGCTTTGACCGTTATCCTGCCATAAAACAACTGACTTTGGTGTCCAGGAGGGTAATAAAATAGTATCTAAGCCTACCGGAACTTTCTATCGACAGAGCGTGTCGCTTCACTATTTGTCGCGGCTTTCGCAAGCGTAACACCTCAAGGTTACATCGCCGCCACATTTGTTACGCGTTTGTTTGCACTACGCATTTATGGTATCAGTGGTAGAGCTATGCTGCAGTTTGTTTCTAGCTACAGAATGAATGGGTCAACTCGACCGGGGTAGGACACAGCAGCATTATGCAGCGTAAAATAGCAGCATAATGCTGCTGTTTTTCGTCGAGTGAGTTAGTAGGGGGTCCGGAGCCCTTTATTACTGGTGATGAGGTGTCCTCAAGGGTGACAACCCATCTGTATTATGATTCCTGCTCAAGGATGAACGTAGATGTCATGGGCTGCAAGAATCATTTATGATCAGGTGAACTGAGTGCTCGTTTGTTAATCTCAATGTAATAATAAAAAAATAATAATGGAACGATGAGAATAGATAATAGATTCCTGTCCACTACCCGATTAGAAGAGATACAACAATATAATATTGCAGGTGCTACTATTCCTGACTCCCCTTGACCGGTTACGAATTCTGGTTATTACCAGATGACAGATGGATAGATTAAAACAATATAGGATTACAGTTGCGTACGCGTTCGTGCAAACACAGAGATACTCACACGTGAACCTTATCTGTTATAATGAATATGCAATATATATGGAGATTAAAAAAGGTTTGCGCAAATGTTTCGCTAGATCCTCACTCAAGACCTTCTGCCTGCTACGTAGCAAACGTATCTCGCATTGGAGAGATGTAATGCTAGAGGAGGACCAAAGAAAAGGATGGATGTATTGTGTGAAGAGTGATATGAGAGTAAGGGAGGATAAAAGTGACATACCGAAGGACATACATTCCCAAATTGTAAGGGAGGCGCCATTCCAGTTAAACAAATAAAGAAAAACATCTACATGTTTATCTTAAAATGAATGGAACATTATTTTTTTCTTTTAACAGCGGATACGTCACTTTTAAATAGAGTATAGCTGCAGTTCTCAGTGGTAGAGCTACACTGCAGTGTGTTTCTAGCTGCATAATGGTGCTGTGTTTCGTCTGGTGAGTGTAGGGATCCGGAGACTTTTAGATTCCGGTGACGAGGCATTCGATCTCAGTCCTCAAGGGTGACAACGCATGTGCATTATGATTCCGTGTCAACGATGAATGTAGATGTCATGGGCTCGTTTATTACTCTCAAAAAAAAACATAAGTGAGTCGGGAAGGACTACGTCCTCACAATATCAGAATTAACAACATAATGCTGCTGTGTTTCGTGTGGTGAGTGTAGTGGACCCGGAGAACCAATTACAGGATATTAGGTATTCCGTCTCAGTGTTCAGTGTTATCAAATACGTTGATCATCATCAAGTGCATGTTGAATTTTTTTTGGGGTTGGATTTAGATGTCATGGGCCGATGTCATCATTTACCAGGTTCAATTGTATGGCCGTTCGTCAACTCTATTATTAAAAAAATATACATATATCGTGATAAATATTTCTGAACGACGTTCTCCACTATTGTAACAAATTGCTGACTTTGTACTGGTATGCAATAAAGTATTGAATTGTATCGAGCTGTTATTGCGTTTTCAATTTGTTTACTTCCATTCATCTTAAGCGCGTATCATAGACACACCTTTATTTTTTCATTTTGCATCAAGAAAACAGCTGTTGTGTGGTTCTACCTCAGTAATTTAATGTTAAGATGCAGATAATGTGGCTCGGAAATACTGGTGCAGGCATATTATTCCAATATTTCCTCGTACGTATCAAAACAGAAAGATCAAAACTGATTGTTTGAATGCCGGAGACATCTACAATGAAAGGTTTAGTAACCCAACGTTTGGATGATGGTGGAATGGAGACGGGGGAATTATATTACATAATGAACTGTTCGGTCTGCAAATAAATAAATCCAGTGTACCTAACAGCTTTCTTGTGAACTTAGGGGCTGAAAACGAGTACAGATTTCATCTGATCCACATTCTTTCCACGTTAATTCCATCAAGAGTATTAATATATACATATCAACGCTAAAATCAAGTCAATAGAAGGTTTATACAAAACACTTTTGAATCGTCAATATAGCTAATATGACCGCCGCTTCGGAAGGCAGCTGCTAGCGAGAAGAAACGGCAAGAAACTCGACTAAGCTCTTTTTAAATAATTAGTCACAAAATATCCAAGAGTTGTCCAATATCTAACAGAGCTCTAACCTTAAATCATCAACAAGAATCATATTTGTCAGACAAATATTCTGACATGTAATAGTAATAATCATTGATTACTTGGTTTTTAAACTTTTTAATGGCAAATCAATTATTATTTGCGGAATTTTATTAAATATGCATATGAATAAAAGCGAATCCATAGCATTGGCGGCATCCTCGTGATCAAGCAACCTCTAAGCACCTGAAGTTAAGTGATCGCCGCTGTCCAAGATTAACCTTAACACCAAAATAGTTGCAAATGAATTATCAGCCTTTGAGAAAGGAATAGGCACTTTTCTTGAAGCTCCCCAAGTCTTAACGGTTCTGCAATACCGCAACGTATCAGTACTTGGTAAAGAAACCACGAACAAACTGCACCAGTAGCTGGATTGCCAGCCATAAGATGGCGCGAATGAAATTTTATATTTTGTCGCGATTTATGATGGTTAAATCCAACGGCTGGAAATAATCCAAAGAATAGTGTATGTTTGTCCAAACAATTATTTTCTTTAGACGCGTTAGGGGCAAAAGATGACAATGATGTTTTAATATGCGCACGCGCATCCCACATTAAGATAAAAGGGTGAGGTTGTATGAGTTTATTTTTCTATGCATTTTATATTATTTTTATTAGTAATTTACTCATTTATGATGTTTATATAGATCGATAATTTATATTACGTTAATATATTTTTTTTTATAATTTATTCATCTATCGTTTTTCCAAGTCTCTTGTTTTACTAAAATTTTCAATTCGAAATAAATTTCTCACACACAGATAAAAAAAATACATAATTTTTACGTAAGAAATAAAAAAAAACAAACAATCAATAGAATTACACAATCCTACTATCCTTGACATATAGCGCAAGGTGGAACGTAAAAAAGTGTTTGATTTCATTTAATATATAAAAAAACAAGTTAATCTAAAGATTTTCGGGTTGAGGTGAACCGGGGAAAAAATGTCAACCACTATTACCGACCGCGGCAAATTAGGTCATGTGTTAATTGATAGTTTTAATACTCGAATTTAAATATGTATTTTATCGATGTGCTAAAGTTGGTTGACCGGGCGCGGTGGTTAAAGTCCCGCTTAGACCCAGATTCGATTCCTAGTCGAGGTCAATATTTGTATCTTTGGTAACATGTTTATCAAACAGATTACACACATTTTATCTGATGGTATGACATCCCGTTGTTTCATGTAGTGTGTGACATTCACATCCATTCACGATAAGAAATATGTTGTATCCCAAGGATTATGCACAATGAAATTAATAACAAGTAGTCTATAAAGATCTGAAATCTTTTTCCACTCACCAGATAAAACAAAGTTGCTTTAAGTTTTTAATTAAAGCTAGTATTCTGTGACTGCATGTTGATTTTACCAAAGTTATTGCATAGTATGCCTCTTGATACGTCAATAAAAAAGTGTCTGCTGATTATTCTCAACGGCATCCTTACTGTATCATCTACATCATCTGTGACATTAGATCAAAAACTGTTGAGCAGACGTAGACTATATTCGAACATTGACCGGCAACGCTCAGTTATGAGAATACTGAAAATGTACTGGACATCAAAGGGTAAAAACTTCGTGAATTGTATTTATATATATGTGTATTTATAATGTGGGTAAATAACATATAAGTAAATTAACAATTATATATTTATATATATAATTATATTAGTATATGGTTACTCATAGTTGTATATCACACCATACATACATACACCAAACACATTGTAGTTTTTTGCATTTTTATTTTATATAGTTTTTCTCTTTTCCTCTTTGTTTTTTAAATTAATTGTGTTACTAAAATATATATACGTTGTAACTAGTAACATTATTAGGGAAGACACTGTAGCTTGTAACACAGTTTCCACTAGCACAAGCTTCAGAGTTACCACAAGCTTATAATTATGTCGTGTTACCAATAAAGATTTTTATTATTATTAAATTGAATTGAGTATAAACTGAAATATACCAAGATTATTTTTACTACTCTTAATGATATAATAGACGTGCAGGAAAGGTTTAAAAAAATTATTCGTAATTGGCCATCGCGGTACAGGGTTGCCTAGTGCGAAGGCTCCAGTTGCAGCAAGTGTGAATAAAAAAGGCGTTGGATTTATTTATTTTTCTTCTAAATATTTTAACTTGTGTTCCTTTTCTCTGTGTATCTCTCTAGAGCGCTGCAATAACTATTTTTTACTTTTTTTTATCTTCTATTATATATCATTTTAGGAACAATGATTCTCCTGATAATATGTCCCTTCCATAGATAATATAGAACAGTAATTCACTACCTACATCTATAGAATTTCTTTAATTGGCTTGCATAAGTATATAGCACGTCCAACGCGTCCTTACTTAGGCAACCGATTAGTGTCATGTATAACATATTTATATTATAATTTAGGAAATAATGTGAACGTTCGTGTCTCCCTGACACTACATGACCTACCTCCGATCATATTTATTACTCTACCATTCGATACCGATACGCAAGGACATGTTAGTGCGTTCATAATGTTTGTGAATTAATTACTAATCGTTGAAAAACGAAAATATAGGAAAATTAGCGTTAAAAACTATTTTAACTATTTGCTCGTAAATTTTTTTATCTATATTAATTATATTTTTAAAGTCAAAGGCGTTGCTGGGATTATTTTCATTTACAAATGCATCGTTAATTACAAGATGCATAGATAATTATTTATTATTCTCATGAATATTTATAATCTGTCAAACAAAAAGAGGTCAGTCAGTTTTCAAGGTTTTCACTCTGTTACGTTATTTTATATTATTTTATTGTTTTCTTTGGCCGTGGTAAATATTACTGAGTCAAAAATTAATTCTATTAAGCGTTTTTCTTCTATTGAACAGAAATATGCATTAAAATATTTCCAACTTTTAATAACACTTAATCAGGTATTGCTTTATTACAAATTTAATTTTTTTTTTCGTTTAAAAGTTACAGAGAGTATACATTTTTTTCATAAAAGGAATAAAATAAAAAGCCTTTACAATTATTGACAATTACATATTAATAATATTAGATCACTGCCTACCTCGAAAAAGAACAGGGGATAGGATACAAAAAAAAATTCAATAAAACTCACTTTGCATTTACGACCACACTATATATCACAGTACAATTACAAAACTCACTTCAAAATAAACAACCCAATTTCTCAATTTTTTCCTCTATTTTATTTTCATCCGATTAAGGTGACGGATCACTGTACTTTAGTATACGCACTGTATTTTCGTCTCTAAATAGAACGAAGCCGTGAAGTACTAATTTCGTCACGAGAGGCAAGCGTCACACGCATGCGTTCCGTTCGCGCGCAAACTCAAACTGGCTAGCGGAGTCAAGACACGATTGTTATGTTATCTGTAATACGCCTAATTTAAAAAGTATATTGACATTTTCTGGCCTCATGCTTTTTAGTAAAATGTTAAGTATCTATCGGAATGTCTATGGTGTACACTAAGGATTTATTAGCTTTGAAATAAATTAACTGTTAAAATTATCAATAATTCGTTAGTCGACCAATGAATATTATAATCTTTGTTTTACTTAACGATTCTATTATGTCCTTAATGCCCTTGCATTTTTAAATTCTGGTTATTGTTTTTTAACGGTTATTGCTTTAATTTTGTAAGTGTCGGACTACACTCTAAGCAATCATATAAAAATAATTACTAATATATAAATCTTTAAAGCAAAATATATATTTATAATAAATATGTAAATTCTACGTAGTAAAAGCAATACAATATAATTCGATAAGAAATGAAAAAGCAAATATTACGTACTAATTTCATACACTAATCAAAATTATTATTAAAATAGGCATTGTCTATCTAATTTATCCGCATAATTGGTATTATAACGCGACCATATTAAAACGCAAGTCGCACGTTCTAAATTCAACTAAAGGTAATACATATACAAAATGGCCGCTTCCCATTTTCCGAGTAGCTGTGCAGTAGGGTCCGCATAAAACCTACTTATTGGGACATTTCTCTTATGATTAGAATGTAAATAAATTTTATTTTCGAATATAATAATTGCATTTGACTAGGTATAGTTGAAGGCCTTTTGTATCTGACTGCTAAGACACTGCTAAGACGCCGGACGAAGTTTCGATTCACGGTTGAGAATAAATTTTGGTTCATTGGATATCCTTGTCTTTCGACACTGCATTTAATACCCCCCATATATATAGATATGCATTTCTTTGGACTAGGGAAGGGGATGATGAGGGGTTGGTTCAATGTTTGACACTACAATAAATCCCGTGTAGTTGATGTCATCTGGCGATAATGAAGCATAATTATATACTTTCTATCATATGATTATTTATTTCCCAAGTATATATATTTATTACTGGTGACGAGGCATTCCATCTCAGTCCTCAAGGGTAACAACGCATCTGCATAATGATTCCTTATTAAGGATAAATGTAGATGTCATGGGCCGCAGGAATCACTTAACATCAGGTGAACTGTGTGCTCGTCTGTTAGTCTTAATGTGATAATAATAAAAAGAAATAGAACAATGTAACTATATCAGAATCATGTAGTTTGACAGTGACGTATGAGACAACGCCAACTAAATAGGAATAACAACGGATATGTAATCGCAATATCTCTACAAAAAAAAAAGAAATCGTGGTCACAGTCATGTGCAGTCACGAGGTGCTCCAGTTAGAGACAATTTTAGTCTATGCTTCTAGTTATTTTTAACCTGTAAAACACGCCGCGCGCCAAACTGAAAATGTCAGATGTGTAAAGGGATGCGTTTTGTATTCTATGACGTTTTATTGGTTTATTTTGTCTACACATGCGTAATAGAGTCTCGCTTCAGCTATAGATTAGCTGAAACCACGATTTTACCAAACACGGGACGGACAGCAGAGAGACGCCCGTGTGTTTTGTGCAATGAAAATTAAATAAAAAGAATGTTTTATTACTAATGTAGAGGAAGTCATTCCAGATTACATGCAGATGTGTGTCCCCAAGGGCGACAACACATGATTCTATATCTTATATTAACACATATAGCGTCCCCACCACGGACCCGAGTGTGACAGGTTTTATTTACTCGGATCCGAACGAACTATTATTTACGATTATATTCCTGGATAAAACCTTGCTATCCCCAGTTTTAATCACCAATAGCCTTATGGTTTAGGTTACCTTAAGGTAGTAGGTTCGAATCCGTTATTAGAGTATTGTCGTGCGTCATCTCCTAGCACAAGCATTTTAAGCTTAGTAAGACTGGTTAACCGGAATATTAGTAATGCTCAAAGCATTGCTAATATTCCGGTGACCCATTCAAAAAAAAGAAGTTAGTATAAAGGTAGTTAAAACATTAGTACTCGGAACCGAACGCTTAGCCGACCAAAGAGGTTTACTTTTATATATTTAATAGTGCAAATATTTATTAATCACATATTTTCAAACATTCATTAAAACTTAATTAAAATACAGTTAAAAAAAGAAAAAGTTTCAAAGGGGGATATCCCTTCATTCATAATGGCATTGAATGTTTCAAAGGTTAATGGTATAGGCCAACGGGGTAGCAATGTACTTTATGGAACTATTTTCTCGATTATTACGCCTTAATTAAAAAAATATATACCTAAGCAATAATTATGTATACTACAAAAAAAAATCACCTGATTGGATGGTATGCGGTCCATGAAATCAACATCCGTCCTCAATAACGATTCAAGATGTGACTGAGATTGGATGCCTCGTTGACTGTAATTAAATTCCTGGATCCCTGCACCCACTCATGCTGCACGCCGGTATTCTGTGAAGATATGTTCCGTACCTGACCAACCCAGTCATGCTCGTAGATACGAGCCGGGTCTAACACAGTTTGACGCTACCCCGATTTATCTTTTTTATTATTATATTGAGACTAACAAACAAGCGCAGTTCACATGGCATCTACATTCATTCTTGACAGGAAATCATAATGCAGATGCGTTGTTACCCTTGAGGAGTGAGATGCTGCTGCTGATGAGCATAATGCTGCTGTGTTTCGTCTAGTGGGTTCAGGAGACCTTTATTACTGGGGACGAGGCATTCGATCTCAGTCCTCAAGGGTGACAACGCATCTGCATTATGATTCCTTGTCATGGATGAATGTTGATGTCATGGGCCGCAGGAATCACTTGCCATCAGGTGAACTGTGTACTCGTTTATTACTCTCAATGTAATAAAAAAACTAGTACAAGTTCCTAGAACTCGTAGACGTCTTGAGGACCTTCTCGTGCGAAGTCAGTGAAACTATTTTAATCTCGCACAGTGAACTAACTTCCTTGAAATAATGAATCTTATAGTCACGGTACAGGACACGAGTTGTCCTATTTAACTTCCAAAATTAAACGACAGATTTGTAGAAGCCATTACACCTTTTGTTTGCGGTGAGTTACGACAGAGATTTAGATTTTTTTAAAGGTGAGACAAAATTGACTGCTTGGCTAGCGGAATTATTATTAATATTGTTCTGCAGCCCTCGAATATTCGGATTTCTTGCGGAAGACGTATTATGTTTGTCCCGTATCATTGACACTTCACCGAACCTTCATCTGATCTTACAATAGATCTGTAGTACGATCACTTCGTACTACAGATCTATTGTACGATGACGCTTTCTAGTCGCAGTAAGCAAGACAAAGACTCAAATTTGGGAATGTGCGGATTTCTATCCGAAGATGTGTATTATCTTTGTCCCGTATGATTGACATTTCACCGAACCTTCATCTGATCTTACAATAGATCTACAGCACGAAGTCATACGCCTTCTACTTGCAAGTAAGCAAGTTTGGGACTGAGTGGCTAAGGATTTAATTTGTCATAGAATACCGAATACACTATACCCTCTTCGTCTTATCTTAGAACAAATTTGTAGTTCGGTGCCTTACGCTTTCTATTTGCAGTAGTCTCGAAGTATAACACAGGTCGGCTGAGTCGAATACAATATTTAGTAATATAGTTGGCGTAATTTTTACTTCTAGGCTAGTCAAATTATTTGAATTGATCTGTCTCAATCTGAGACATCTATTCTCGTGTTAGTGGTCTCATCATATATATATATATATGAATCTACCCCGGTAAAGACGAGCAACACAATGTTGGGACAATAAAAAACAATGGGTCTGTAAATCGACCGAATAGAAAATTGACACCAGTTATTGTTGGAAAAGCTTCTCAGAGCAGTGCCATTAAAACAACCAAACAAACACACCTCTTTCGCATTTGATATTTGATATCCTGACGTTCTCACTACTAAGACATATATCAATGAACTGATATAGATAAAGATAAGTCTCAGGCCCACGAAACTAGTTTCTCATTGCAGCATGATGCCCAAACAGATTACCATGATACGTACATGAGCATAAAGCTGCTGTTTCGTTATGTTACCGTTGCAATCCGGAGATTCTGTTAGTGATAGCGAGGCGTTTCATCAGTTGCCAGGAGTGCCAACCGATTTGGATCTTGAGGTTTCGTTGAGGATGGATATGTGTTTTTGGATCGCCATTACCATCGACTGAAATGTGTGCTCATATGTCACCCTTAGTTACATTGAAAAAGCGATATACGTTGCCGTAAATGGTTCCCTCAAACATATGTAGTCGAACGGTTTTTTGATACCCGATCACGCTATCATTCTGTGAGGGTCGAGATGGCCCATTGCATATATTGCAGCTAGACTTTAGCTTGAGAGTAGCTCTACTCTACTGTGGATAGCCTCCAAATCAACGTCTTAAAATATTTTTTTCCCATATATATATTAATAATTTTATTAATTTAAATCTTAATGCACTAATTCTAATGCATTAGCAGATTTAACCACCTTAAGGTATAACTAGTGAAGTAGATGTGACTACAAGAAGTGGGTGGAGGGCTAACAGTATAAAAATATCAAATAATATATACCTTTTAATATATAATATATGTATGCTTACGTATATAAGCATTATAGTCCAAGGATTTTTATTATAAATAACAATATCTTATCACTGTCAACAAAAATCTATACAAATCTACATTTATCTTATACAATGCAAGAACTAAATGAATATGCATACATCCTCACGAAACAAAACCTACAATGTCACCGCGTGGAACAAACCAGCTAATAGTAGCGTCCAACCCGCCCAAGGCCTTAGTACAAAAGGCTAGCACAATGAGTTGCGCAAGCGCAGGCCATTTACATAGAGCGCATAGATGTGACAGAGCGTAGTTGTTAAATTTAGGAATGGATTGGTGAAGTGGGTTAGACTGGGACTAGGGCTGCAGTCATCACTTATCATGGAGTGAGATATGTGCTCATTTGTCATCCTAAAATATAGTCAATCAGTTTCATTTGTTTACCCATTCTCTATTTAATATATAAGAATTTATATTTCTATATTAATACAAATATATATAACATTTGTACAAAGAGAGTTACAAATTGTGATTAATAGGTATAAGAGAGATCCTTGTCCGATGGTACAATGGTACAAAGTAAATATTATGTAATCATAAACTTTGAGAAGATATGATACCATACGCTAACGTTACATAACAGATTTGTCAGTTGGTTTATCTGATTTATTATTGTTTAATTTCAACATTTCCTTCAACTAGAATTTAATATTGATTTCTTTTTGTTTGTTTTTATACTTGATGTTTAATAACCTTTTTGTAATTAATTTAACATGTTTTGCCTTCATTAATGTTTAATTTAAAATTTCTTTCATAATTAATCGAACCGCATGCGACATTTAGTTGCCAAGTCATGCGACGGATGACCTTTACTGATATAAACCATTTAAATAAACACAAGTGTCACATCCAGTAAGCTACATCCGCGATCCTGTTTTGCAATTGTACCGACGACGTACAGTGAACATCGTAACATCGGCGAGTGCACAAATGTTTTGTAATTGCGTTCATCTTTCTGTACCGACCGTGCGTCGGTGGAGACGATTCTGCAACCGAAATGTTAGACCACTTCACGACGCGTTAAACAATGCGATAGTTTTTATATTGTGTACCTTTTTTGTTATGTAACTAAGGGTATCTACCTCTTTTTTATATATATAATAGAATAAATAAGCAAGCAATTGTATGTGATCACCGCCGCCCTTAACATTTTTTAAGAAAAAAAAAGCAGTCGAACAATATCAACTTACGATCTGCTGTTTTAAATTAATAGAACATCAAGAATTGAAATTATCTTAATGTTTAAATAGACGACCATAGACGATAGAGAACCTATACAAAGTTTTAACGGGCGCCATTGATCTGAGGAGAAGTATCATGTGAGACGGCGGTGATGGTTTATTTTAAAAAAAAAAAACAGTACTAACGTCATGAGAACCGTTAAGCGCTTACTTTAATGTCGAACCGAGTTCGATTTTTTTTATAAATCATTGAGGCTAACAAACTCGCACACAGTTCCCCTGATGTCAAATGATACGTGCAGCCCATGACATCTACATTAATCCTTGATAAGGAATCATAATGCAGATGCGTTGTTCACCCTTGAGGACTGAGATGGAATGCCCCGTCACATAGCATAGCATTATGCTGCTATTTCACGCTGGTATTCTGCGAGGTGCGTGACTCTGTCCCGGTCGAGCTGACCCCGTTCGTTCTGCAGCTAGATACATACTGCAGTTTACAATAATGTTTAAATATTCCTTGATTTACGATGCAGTGAAGGAAACCTGCATGTCTAAGAAATCCGCAATGAAACCGAGTGGTAAACTTTGCTCTAAGCCCCTCACTATCGAGGAGGCCCACGCCCGACAGTGGTATTTACGTATAAACGTTGTTACTTTATTTATATGTATAAGGTCATGATTGAACAGTAATATTGGCCAAATGCGGCTACGAGTAATTTATAAACGCAGCATCACAGATTACCAGTGTACCTCACAGAATTCGCCTGTCGAGATCGAGAATATGGGGACCCGATCACAAGTAATGAAGTCATCCAACTCGGTCCTGAAGGGGCGACAATGCTTGTGAATTTTGAATCTTTAACAGTGGATCTAGATAACCTAGTGTATGTGTGCTCATCCGATGGCAAGTGATTACCGCCGCCCGTGAACACCAGTGTTCGTATATTGAAATAGTTTTTCTAAATCTAACAACGTAATTTATAATCATATTATTTCATCAACCTGTTAAAACAGCTTGTAGGCAAATATAGTACTCTGGTATATCAATGTGTTATCAGTATTTAGTTATATGTTATTATTGTTATGGTTACGTATATTTATTTGTAACATAAGTTATTGATTATATAAACAGGAAGACGAGTGAGTGGTGGTATGACAACTTTAAATTAAGAACGTTGAAATAAAAAAAATAGAAATAGTTAGCAGTTAGTAGTATAGTAGGCCTATTAGGAACTGGAACTTAGGAGTCGGAACTACAATATATATATATATATATATATATATATATATATATATTGACAGTGATAGAGCTACACTGCAGGTCATTTCTAGCTGCAGAATGAATGGGTCAGCTCGACCGGGGCAGGACCGCAGAATACCGGCGTGCAATAGCACCATAATGCTGCTGTGTTTCGTCTGGTGAGTGTATGGGGACCTCAGGAGACCTTTATGACTAGTGACGGGACATTCTATCTCAATCCTCAAGGTTGACAACGCATCTGCATTATGATTCCTTGTCAAGGATGAATGTAGATGTCATGGGCCGCAGGAATCACTTACCATCAGGTGAACTGTGTGCTCGTTTGTTACTCTGAATGTAATAAAATAACGGTAAATAATCATTTACCGTTTTATGTTTTTGTTAACTCTGTCACCTCCCTTAGCGCGTGTAGGCGTGTGTATACGTAACGTAACCTCACTGGAGCGCTAAAAAGGAAGTCACGTTGCATTAACGTGTGTGTTTGTGTGTAACGCATGTGTTGAACCTTGAATTATGTAGGAACGATTTTAAAATGTGTTCACACGTTTTACATTATTGTGCCGACCGTACAGCTCGGATAACAGTAGCGGGTTTCAGCTTCGGAACCGGAGTGATTATGACTATATAATAGCAATACAGTTGAACATTATTAATGTATTTTTTATAAAACTAACGGTGACAACCGGGCACACATTTCAACTCATGATAAGTGATTCCCGACAGCCATGACACCCAACACCCATGCCCAACCAAAGATTCGAGATTCACTCAAATTTTCTGTGAAGGCGTTGTTTAGATTCTGTTGATGTTGGTGCTGTTAGCCTGTGCGGCTCTTGCACCTTCATGGGACACGGGGCTCACGGAGCTGAGGGGTCCGTGAGCTGGTTGTGAAGGCGTGGAAGTCGAGCCTATTCACGTTGCTGCGTTACACTCGTTTTTCCATCGAATACTGTCAATGAATGACTGAAGTATGTCTCACGGTGATATCCTCGGATTATAAGTATATGACGTCATCTGAGCAGGTTATATTATGGGGGGGTAAACAATCGAGCACATAAGGACACTAACTCATCGTCACATCCATCATACAAATTTTTGTACTAATATCATAGTTACAGACGCAATGTCAAGTACACGTTGCAAACTCAGACCAATAAATTTGAATGCATAAATTCCTGACGCGGCAAATATCGGCAGTTTCGCTCCAAGCGTGTCTACTAGAAAAGTGCCTACACCATCTTTGAAGGAACACCAGCTTGCGAATGGTGATCAGCGGTGATCACTTAACATCACGCACATTAGCTGTTCGTTTATCACCTATTCTATACAAAACACGGTCTAGAGAGTTGGTATTTAATACATTTGTGGCAGCACCGGCGTCACACAGGCAACGATAAATAATCGACCCCAGAGGCGTGAATCACGATATCATAGTTTTCGTAGAAACGTTATATATATACAGTAATCTATACATTGGAGCATTGGCCACTACCCTGGTTAGGTGGATCGTCCTAAGGCCAAAGTGTCATAAGCTATTCCCAAGTCCACCTACCTTTCATATGGTCGGACGTATCTGCCCTCATGATATCTGTCAAATAGTGCTCGAGAGAGCGCATATTGTCTAGACCGCTCCTTTCCTGTAAAAGAAAAAAAACCATGTAAGTAACAATAATTATTATATTTTATTGGATTTAGAGTAAGACCCAGGTATACACTGGTAGGAGTAAGGTTAGTTCGAATGGATTAAGGACTACGTTAACCGGAATAACAGCGTAAAATGTAATTGTGTTTCGTCTGATGAGAACATTCCATATCAGTCCTCTAAGGTCATCATAATAATGCCCTATCGACGAACGTAGATGGTTACAGTTATCATTTCCCGACAGGTAAACTGGTGTATTGGTTGGTCACCCCTAATATCATATTAAAATGCACTAATAAAAATTATATACTCATACGCAAAGATCGTGAGTACATTAAAATATTACAACAACGCCATCTATTGCAACATAAAAGTACGAAAGCAAACACGTTTCCACAAAAAATCCGATCGTGTGCTACTAAGTATTATAAGAATTAGGCATATAGACGGTATTCTAGTATCATTTTATTTCGGACCACAAAATATCTACAGTATACATACATACAATAAATACAGGATACAAAATATATAAATTTTGTATTCATTATTACAGTTTCACCGGGTTGAGAGGTGACCGAGCGCTTATGGCTCTCAGTCGAGACCTCTATATATGGTATAACCATCGCAAGGGCTCCCGGGAGGGAGCCTCGGCTTGGACCGTTACCCTGTTTCGCGAGAGCGTCTGACTCAAGGGTGCCCGAGAGGGCCGAACCTCGGCTCGGTCAGTTGCTTCTGACAGAGGATTATCTTAATTAATATCAGTATTATTATTAACTACCTGTACTACCACTTCAGAATGCGCGGGCGCTGGAGAAAAGTACATCGGTGAAGTTAATGCTAGCGAGTATTTTGACAAGGTCTTATGGTGTAGTGACCAGGACCTGGCTTATAATTTACCATTGCCAGACTAAGGAACAAAATTGGTCACGAATTGCTATATCATGATCATATGCACAAAATATACTTTTGTGGTGTATTTTGTGCATATGATCATGACATCTGAACCTACGTCCTTATTTTGCTCTTTATTTATTTAAAGACTGTTTTAAAACAGCCGATTGAAAACTAAAATTGCAGGTACCAACATAACAGAATAAATTATATAAATCTATTTTAGACTAGGTTATCTATATATTAATACGTAAAGAAAAAACTTTGGATCCCACTTTAAGCACATTGCGTGTACGGAGGAGTCTTTGTTTTCCTTATAATCATTATCTCTATTTGCAGGAATATGGTATGAACAAAGGTTCATATGGAGAAGGAGTGTACAAACTGAAAATGCATACATTAATATAAAGAAAAAATTTTTACGTTCATACTGAATGTAAAACACATTCAGAAACACATTGATTATAATTAGATATGTTTAATATCTGTTTAAGTATTTATATGTAATACTTATTACAAATATGATTATTTTGATGACATAATATTAAATCATAATATAAAAATCAATTACAGTTAAATTTCGACCACTCATATAAAATAAAATACCGTCTTAGCATTAGGTGAGTTATGTATTAAAGATGGCATTGATGATTAATATTTAATAATTAATATAACATGCATCCCTGGACACATTCCAAAAGATGACGTTAAATGTCTTCTATTTAATTATAAATAACATTATCTTCGACGTCCACTGTAATTTGTACTAGAATTTAAATCAATGAGTAAAATATTATATTCATTAAAAATAACATTTGCTTCGTTTGAATATTATGTGTTTAAAATTAACCCATTTTTTTAATTACATTACGAGTAACAAACTTGCACACAGTTAACCTTATGGTAAGTGATTCCTGCGGCCCATGACATCTACATTCATCCTTGACAAGGAATCATAATGCAGATGCGTTGTCACCCCTGAGGACTGATATGGAATGCCTCGTCACCAGTAATAACGGTCTCCGGATCCCTGCACTCACCAAACGAAACACAGCATTAGCATTATGCTGCTATTTTACGCTGGTATTATGTGAGGGCGTGGTCCTGGTACCCCGGTCGAGCTGACCCATTCATTATGCAGCTAAAAACCAAACTGCAGTTTAGCTCTACCACTGATAATAATCGATATATGTCTATATCTTGAATATTTCTATCCTTTAGCGACCGTGTCGTACAATGGTTACAGCACCTAGCAGCGTGCATCCTGGATTCGACCCCAACAATACATTAATACAACTATTGTTTTGTATGTATCAAAAATTGTTAGTTCGTCCGGGTGTGTTGTAAGTATGTACGTACCGTGTTGCTGACACTGCATCTGATACCTCCGATCTTAATGCACACGCATTGCATTGGAATAGGGTAGTTGACGGCGAGCGGAGTGCCTCTGTGTTTGCGCAAATGCGTCACAATAAATTATTCCGAGCAGTTGAGTTGTAATTTTGCAATAATCAGAATATATCACCGTGATCGAAACCCGTGTACCAGGATGACATCATCATCACCTTTCTTAAAGGCCGGCAGCGCCTCTGCGTAGACTACTGTGGGCGACGGTGATCACTTTTCATATGTGATGTGGTGATCAATTTTTTAAAAAGAAAAGGTCGCCAACGCACCTCGGGTGTTGCGAATGTCCATTTTTTGCGGTGATAATTCCTCATCAGATAAGTATCATCTAGTAATTTAGTCTTAACCGAAAGGTGTTGTCATAGTAATTAATATAATTACATTATAACGTAATAAATTGACCTTTCAAAACAAGTTTTTGCTTAATTCGATTATAAATAATACCTTTTGATAACAGTTATTTCCACACGAAACTAGGCCATTATGGTTTACACTGTCAGTTGGCAGTTGGCAGCACTGGCTACCACGCAAACCGGCGCAGTAGGTCAAGCGATCTTGTTACGTCGCGCTTGTGGATAGGTGCTTGGCTTTGGCGGCGAAGGCTTTGTGTTTGTATTTTAAGCCGCCGTATAGTGTTTATTATAAGTGATAAAACCACACTGCAGGTAGATGCGAATGGGTCGGCTCGGGAAGGACAGCGGTTTTACATATTAATATTATACAATAGCTGTTTTTTTTTTGTGTATGAGTATTGCTGTTGGCCCAGAGACCTCTACAGATTTATCTAAGTAGACTCGCGAGCGGGAGGCCCGCTGAGTAGGGAGACAACGACTGCTGCTGCACCACCGCTGCACTCCGCGACCCCTGCAGACGAAGAACGTCGACGACAACAGAGAGGGGGGGCGATAATGCGATCCGAGGGCCCCTCATAAGGAGGCACGAAACCTCGACTCGGATCGCTATCTACAGGGAGGATACAATTGCTGTCTTATCGATATTTGCTATCGAATACTAATTACGAACTCCTGGCCGATTCGACCAGATCGATATCTTCATATAATCAGATGACATCTGACTATACTTGTTGACTGTTATATAACTGTTGAACTAAAGTTGACCGACTTCGGTAGCTCCTTATATGTAATAATGATATATAAATGATAAATTTATATATCATTATTACATAACTCTAGAATGAGAAGACGTGAGTATAAACATAAAACAAACGGGCATAAATTATTGCAAGTATTTTATTTATGGAATCATAAGCGTGTAGGGAAGAATTCGAACCCGCGATTGTTTTTTAAGAATATTAGCAATCTTATTACATTACTAATATTCCGGTTAACCACTCGCAACTAAGCTGAAAATGCTTGTACTAGAAGATGGTATCGCGACATGAGTCGAATTGCGGATACGAACAGACGAACTTAAGTTTCGCAGACCGCACCCTAAACCATTAAGATATTGACGCTTCAAATCAATTTTTAAATCGTTACAACGTCCTCCTGATCGATACCGCGGTGGCGATATCTTTCTGGTTATTATCAGATGCCATCAACTGCGCAGGATATATTATAGTGTGCAGGATATATTATAGTATTCGCACAAATGCACTAAGTCATTCTCGTCCTCATCTGTTCCGATGTAATGCGAGTGTAATATGATCGGGAAAAGGTACGAATGTCATGGACACAACGGCCGGCAACGCATCTGCGACTCCTGTGGTTTTGCGTATGCCCGCGGGCGGCGGTGGTCACTTACCATCGGGTGGGCTGTTTACTCATTTGCCACCTATTCTATAAAAAAAAAAAAGTATATGTCCACACGCACACACGAAAACTAAAATGTTCAATGCACAAATATTATACCGCGGTATTGGAACCGTAACGCAGGGATTCTGCGGTGCATTCTTCCCAACACACAAGTTTGCGTACAAAATAAATAATCACCGTTATTTGGATTCTGATGACGGCAAAATATTTTATATGTATACACCTTTATAATATTTTGATTTAGACCTTTATTACTGGTGACGAGGCATTCCATCTCAGTCCTTAAGGGTGACAACGCATCTGCATTATGATTCCTTATCAAGGATGAATGTAGTGGGGCGCAGGAATCACTTGCCATCAGGTGAACTGTATGTTAGTTTATTACTCTCAATGTAATAAAAAACAAATTAAAAAAAACATACTTTTAATGTGAAAACAACGGCCGCGTGACGTAGTCGTTAGAATACCTGCGTAGAGGGTTTCGAATTCGATTCACAACCGAAATATGTGTGTATCAGAAATTGATAATTTTCATATTTGAGTGTTTAGAATGTAGGTACATATATCCCGTGTCCCTGACACTACATCTCAATAAACGTTACGGCACCATAATATATTCTGCGCAGTTTATATTTTCTAGTAATAATCTGAAACATATCGCCGCGTTATCGAACGGGAGGACGTCGTGTCGTAACGATTTAAAAGTCGTAGTTTCGAATTCATCCCTAAACGCTCAGGATTCCGTATAGAGAATACTTGCAATAGTTTATGTCCGTTTGTTTTATATTCATTGTTTCGTCTTCTTACTCTTGAGTTACGCAATAACCATATAAGGAGTTATCAAAGTCGGTCAACATCATTTCAATAGCGCAGCCAAGGCCAATTGAAATGCCAAATCTGGCACAAACAACGACGCGCACCACAGCTTGTTGTCAAAGTATTATATAGTCCTTCTGACCTTTATATATATATATATATATATATATATATATATATATATATATATATATATATATATATATATAGGGCACTGTGATACTAGGGGTGATTATGACTCGACACCAAATTTGATAAGAAAGTATCACTCAATGTTGGCACCAACGTGCAGACAACTAAGATGGAATGTCTTGAGGTAGACACCATGTTTTTTTTTAGAATATGTTTTTACTCGGTAGAGCCACACTGCAGCTTGTTACTAGCTGCAGAATTAATGGATCAGCTCGACCACACAGTAGGATCGCGGGTGGGACCACGCACCTAACAGAATACAAACGTAAAATACAAAATAAAAAAGGTGGCAAACGATGGATGTCCACAGTCCAACTACAGAGGAGTCGCAAATTCGTTGACGGCCTTTAAGAAAGTTGAAGGCTCTTTTCTTGAGTCCCTAAGTCGTAGCGGTTCGGAAACACCGCTGGCGACAGATGGTAAATTGCCCTTAATACACTAGACATACGAATTCATTCGGTTGGTTTTTTGTGTTTCCATTCAACCAGGGGTTTTATATAATTGGAATGCAGTAGAGAGAAAAAAATTGTATATCACAAATTGTTGATTTTCGGCTCCAGAGCCAGATGCATTTTATTCCCTGCATCTTCGACACTCTGCATTTGCAGAGAAATATGTGAGTGCCACTTTTTTTCTTCGCAAATGGTTACGACACTAATATAGTATATCCGTTATAGTTGATATCATCCGGTAAAAAGCAGATGATATTGCCGTGGTCTTAATTAGAAGAAAATCATCCTATAAGCTGTAGCTTGAATGGGTCGGCTTGTCAAGGTCAAGATCAAAGTCTAATTATTTCAAAATAAAGAACTAAAAATTTCAACGATAGTATAATACCAACACAGCGGGTAGATTTCTTCTGTAGATTCATAGATTATATTTCTTTATACCGAATAAGGAAGGTCCACTGAATACTAGCGTTCAAGCATCGTCTGGTGAGTAAGAGAAACGGAAGATCATATTTCTGGTGCAAAACATAATCCTCAGGGATGAACTTCATTTGTTATATAAGATAGGTTATTGTTTTATTACATTAAGATTAACAAATGACCACAGTTCACCTGATGATAAGTGATTCCCGCGGCCCATGTCATCTACATTCATCCTTGATTAGGAATCATAAGGTGGATGCGTTGTCACCTTTGAGGTCTGAGGAGGAACTCCTCGTGACCAGTAATAAGGGTCTCCGGATCCCTACACTCGCCAAAAGAAACACAGCAGCGTTATTCTGGTATTTCACGATGGTACTCTGCCAGGGCTTGGGCCAGCTCATTCATTCTGCAGCTAGAAACAAACTGCAGCGTAGCTCTACCAATGTAAAAAAGATAAAAGTGTTACGGGTGAAAGTTATCACTTAACCTCAGGTAATTTATTAGAGAGTGCCCGTTTCTCACGACTCGCGTCATGAAAAAGTTGTTATGAAAAAAATAAACTGGTTACAAACATTACAAAATAGAATAAAGCCTGACTTTTCGTAAGCGGAAATGCTTAAAAAATCTCGTAATATTTAACATTAACAATTGATCTCTGTTCCCATTGTGCTAGGGCCTTAATTGAAACTTAAACAAAGCCATTATTCAAATTTCAACTTTGCAACTTATGGTTTCGTTTCATTTTTCAGTGTCACACCCATTCAAATGAAGTGAGGTCAATTAATTCTCGAACGTTACGCGATTGGGGTAAGGTTGGGTTTACCTTGCTCTCGGCCGGAGGGGGCGAGCGGGGTGGTAGCGCAATGCCGTAGTGACGTCATACTGCGTAAGGGAAAATAGGTCAGTGGGCCTTAGACAACTCTGCAGTAGGTTCGCTGGATAGAAAATATAGCATAGTGTACCGTTCAACAAAGAATTTCTACATAGAATGAAATAATGTCTCCATTATATTGTCCGGCCATGTAACTGGAGTAAGTACTAAGCATATTTACGATGTGCTAGTCATTGAAGGAAATCTGCATTAATAATCAAAATTATTTTAGAGTTTTAAAATTTAATACAACACTATTACTGCTTTCGCATTCGATATTTAGTAAATCTACGAAATTCCAGATTATATATATATATATGTATTATGTATAATATATAACTAAAAGATCGCCGTGGCCATCGTAATCAAAACTATATTGTCGAAAGAAAATTTATTAATACCTTCAATAAAGGACCAAAATTTGTTAATGCGTATATGTTGAGTGTAGTACCCCATGATGAGTGTCACTCACTGACAATATTATTATTCCAGTCCACCCCATAATACAAACGTCATAATTATACAAAGATAACACAAAAAGCTCACCGCGAATGTGGGTCGTGTACATGAGACGCCCCCACGCCCCCTTTTGAATGCGGTCATAGATTAAAAATTTAAATTGGACAGAACCGACATTCGTGTGAATATAAAATTATGTTGAACTTGATTTTATTACCAGGTTTATGGTATATTATCACGGCATTTAATTTGTTAAATATCTGCATTAAACCTATAGAGTGTGTGTCTAGAAAGAAGAATTTAACTAAATAAAGATTTAAATACAATAATAAATTTTAATACAAGTATTAAATACGATATCATAAAAATATATCATTATTATGACCCATATATATCTTCTTTAGGACTCTATAATATTAACACGTCCTTAAGACAGATTGACGCAGCTAAAAAAATCATACTAAAATTAACACAAATCACCAGTAACCTACAGTAAAAAGCAAATATTTAATATGAAAATTTGAATTATTATTATAGTATGGAAATTACCACCATTTATATTCGTACATCACGTATGATTACATACATTTAATTTTCCACAACAAAGTAATACTGAACGTAAAAGTTTAGCTCTATTGCGCTTTATTTGGTAAAAGAAAACTGGAGCATCGGACACTGGAAACTGGTGACGAAGCATTCCTTCAAGACCCCAGGGGTGACAATATGAGCTGTATTTTCATCAATCCAGTCGGGTCGATGAGTCATCGTGACCTTCATTAGACTCCTGATCGGTCGTTACGAGTAAGGGTTTTGTTGTTTTCTATAAATATAAGATTTTTTGTTATGACACTCATTACATTACTTACGCTTCGTAACGCAATGCGTACAATGGAGAATTTATTTTCTAACTCGAACGAAAAATTATTCCTATTAATACTTAAGATAATTTAGCATATCGATCGTACCTATCACGTTATCGATATGCACCTCTAAAATTCTTACGCACATCACTACACGTCTCCATGAGACCTGTAAGTGCGAGCGAGACAGACAGAAAAATATGATTTATGACCCGAAGCCTCAGTTCATAATGCGTCGGCTATAACAGCTAACAACTTTAAGTTTAAAACTTACACTACATAAAGGTAAGATATTCTCAATGTTTCACATGGAGCGCCTGCAGAAATGTTAAAGGCAAACTTTTTTGCAACTAACTATCTCTCGTTGTTCCCAACATGCATATTGTTATTGCATTACTCTACCAATCTTAACTGAAGCAACTATTTAAAAATCAGTACATATACATTTTATTTAAAGTGCTTGTTATTGTGTTTGCCTAAGCTTAGTGGTCCGTCGTAGTCTAACGATGGTGATTAAATCATTTAATTAAACCGTTGAGGGTAATATGAGTAAATTAATACCACACGAGAATGTGTATAACGACATTTTCTTTTTTTAGGATTCACAGTGATAGGTTCACGCAGCGACTGTATCATGAATGGGTTGTCTCGACAGGGGAGGCATCACGCCCACAAAGCAACGTGAAATAGCATAACGGTTAGAATAGAGCTCCGGGGACACTTTTACAGATCTGCATCTGAAAAAACTGTTATCTCGAATCTTAATTGAGTATAGATGTAAAGGCCGCAGTCATCTTACTATCAGGTGCAACTGTTGCTGTGTGCTAATTTGTCACCTATAATATTAAAAGAATAGGCCCATTACTTACGATCTATTGTCCGTTCGACCTAGCGCGTGTCCTTGACTAAGCTCACCGATTTATAATTACCATAACACTGCTGTGTTTGGTATGGTCGCAAAAGAACCGAAGACCAAATTACTGGCAAACAGAAGTTCCATCTGCGTCCTATGGTTTGACGACGCATTTGCATTTTGAACCATCTATGGATAGATGTAGGTGTTGCTGTAGTCATAGCTTACTGGTGAATTTTGGTACAAGTTTGGCAACTTTTATTTCATACAAAAGGATTGAAGTATATTATAAATTAAATTGGAAACAATTATCAATGCCAACACTGTACGGCTTATGATAATTTTAGTTTCCAGATTATTCTAAGTAAATATTATTTCAAACCCAGGGCTAAGACAATGGCTAAGGTACTGGTTTAACGGACTTCTATTAATTTTATTCAATATATTGTAATCTCTATCAGATAGTTGGATATTGTCCAAGCTGTCCAGTTGCTATCTTCCGGCCCGACCGGTACCCTTTTGTTATAACTACCTTTTGTGAACTTCCAACAACTCGAAGATGTTAGGTTCGTTGTTATCAAATTGATTTAAATGGAGCTTTTAACCAAATTTGGATTTGAAATGGTGAATAGAATAAAAGTTTTATTATATAATTTATTGGACACCAAAGTACATAAAAATTAATGGAAACAATTAACAATATAGTTTAGTGATCAGTAAATGGACATGATTGTAAAATATATTCCCTTTTCCTAGTTCCATGCAATGCATGCAATATGATGCAAGGAAAATTCGGATACAGTCCATAAAGTCTCTATGTATTCTCTGAAGGACGCTGATATTTCGTATCTCGTTACTACGTTACATAAAAGTATTAGTACAAAAGCTATCTATTTTTCAAAATATTACACAACGTGTAGGCAGAGACTCGTGTCCCATATACGTTTTAATCTATGCCTCCCCCATGGTGTTCCGTTATCGGTCGGTATTAGGAAACGCGACTGTTTTGCGACGCGGCCGCTTATCGTGATATCTCGATATGTCATACTTTATCACGGACGTCTGTTGTTGGTCTATTGGTATTTTTATAATGACAGAGCTACACTGCAGTTTGTTTCTAGCTGTAGAATGAATGGATCAGCTCGATCTGGGTAGGACCGCGCCCTCACAATACCATCGTAAAATAGCAGCATAATGCAACTATGTTTCGTCTGGTCAGTGCAGAGACCTTTATTTCTGGCGACGAGGCATTCCATCTCAGTCCTCAGAGGTGACAACACATCTGCATTATGTAGATGTCATGGGTCGCAGGAATCACTTACCATCAGGTGAACTGTGTGCTCGTTTGTTACTCACAATGTAATAAAAAAAAAAAACTAAAACAAACATGGTACAAGAAGTCGGACTTAATGCCAAAAGGGAATGCCTTTTGTTTTGTTCCTCTACCAGTCTAACTTTGGATTGCGGTATGGGTGTGAGAATATTGATTATTTTAATTTTAAGAGTACATCATTATAATAAATAATATTTTGATTATTTGCAAATAAACAATAAATTGATAAATATCCTCTGTTATTTGCTAGATAGCGAGAGACTGCTTGAAGGCTTTTTTTGAAGACAAATGAACACACAGTTCATCTTGTAAGCGGCGATCCCTGCGTCTCGTAGTACCCACGCCTATCCTCGATAAGGGATCATGTACTAAGGGATATAGTAATAAGGGACTGCAGCCCTATGCTGTCATTTCAAGCTGGTATTCTGTGAGGGCGTCGACCTTTCCATGGTCGAGCCTACCAATTAATATGCTATACATAGGAACAAGCTGCAACGTGACACAACCATTGTGAACGTAGTAACGTGTTAAGTTAAGGCGCATATAGTTTTTTTTTTTAATTTCATACGTAATCAAGCACCATAATTTTATATATTTATGTTTCCTTTTTGCGGGTATTATTGAAATTATGTAATGTATGTTTCCTATAAATAATTTCAATAATACCCGCCATAATAACCACATCCAGTCGTCAGTGTTATCGGGCCCGCTGGTAACTGATTAAGTTGCAAATTACACCGAGTGCCCTGAACCGTCGTAAAAACCAGACGTCATTTAAAGATATGGATACGGGAATGTCACACACAATTTTTTTTACGTAAATTAAAGTAAAGTCTTTTTTTTTCCTTCCTTCTTCGATACCGGTCCGAGCAGAGGTTCTAACCTCCTTATGAGTGGACTCTCGAATCGACCGTCATCTACAGGGGTAGTCTTCATGCCAGCATCGTCGTCCTCTTCCTAATCGGCTGACCTTCCGCAAGATTATTCCCATTAAACTATAGAGATCGTTGGGCCAACAGCAATACACACATACTTAAAAAAAAATTGTAACACAATAGGCGACAAAGGGATACTAAATATAAAGGGATAATAATTCATCTGATAATAGGTACATTTATTTTTATTTTGCCAAAATTGCCAAAGAGCAAGCAGCCCATCCGATGACATGTGCCGCCGCCCATAAACATCCACAATACCAGAGGATTCGCCTATGCGTTGCCGGCTTTATAATGATGACTTTGGCCCATAATAGATCCAACCTCTATGAAGACTCTAGATGCTCATGCACTTTAACCCCTGGGAACACGGAAGGAAGACCTGGCTATAAGTAACCGGCTACCAATTAACAGATATATCATCAATCTATCGGT
Organism: Teinopalpus imperialis; assembly: GCA_029286865.1. NCBI lineage: Eukaryota > Metazoa > Arthropoda > Insecta > Lepidoptera > Papilionidae > Teinopalpus > Teinopalpus imperialis. Next base: position 5,049,948 of record JAGSMU010000038.1, on the reverse strand, counting down.
AAGTAACACACTATTATCATGTTAAATACTTATCTATTAACATACGAGACGAGAACAAATTTAGGCATGATAAGGCGCTGTAGCTTAGGTCTGTGTAGTAGCTTGATCTGATCACCGCGACCGGGTAAGGACACACAAATTAGCGGGTGTATTCCGTATAATATATGAAATCAGAAACTATATTATCGGTAACGGGACAGTCCATTTTAGTCGCCGACGGATCTTATCTATGTTATTGATCTTTCTTGAGATAGAGTATTGATATCATGGTCCATGGGATAACTGCATCAGATGAATGGTGTGGCTAATTTTTATTTTGATCTTTAATTTTTCTATTAAAGATAGAGTTCCATTGTCACCTCTTTTGATACTCGATTCTAATCGTACATCAAACGAAACAGCATATGATGGTTTGATGGTAATAATGTCCCTTCTAGTCGATTTCGACCACGAAAATATCGTCTACCATAATCATAATTATATTTTAAACAGTGGTAGAGTTAGACTGCAGTTTATTTCTTGCTACAGAATGCATGGGTCAGTTCGACCGGGTAAGCATGATGCTGCTGTGTTTCGTCTAGTGAGTGTAGGGATCAAGAGACCTCTATTACTGGTGACGAGGCGTTCCATCTCAGTCCTTAAAGGTCTAATCCATATATAATAAAAATCTGCATTATGATTCCTTGTCAAGGATGGATGTAGATGTAATGGGCCGCAGGTATCAATTGACATCAAGTGAACTGTGTGCTTGTTTGTTACTCTAAATTCAATAAAAAAAAATGTTGCTGATATATTATTGTACATAGGTGTTCTAATTAAGATAGTATCCGTCATTCTACCGTATAGGCATGCAAACATTTATATAATGTATTAGCAACAGTATCATTACTAAAGAATATATAAAAAATAAAAAAAAAACATGGCAATTGTCAATATTCAATGACAAGTAACAAATCAAAATATAAAAAATAAAATAGAGAGAAATATATTAAAAAAAAGTGCAGTATTGGCATAAATATAAGAAATCATTAACATCACCCAGCTTTCTGTATTAAAAAAAAAGAAAACGTCACAATGACGTGGGAAGAGACGAGACTGTAATATCGATTAAAGAGTACGTAGGTGTCAGACACGATTCATCTCAACAAAACATTCTTCTTTTGCTGTTTCCCAAGAAGATGTTTTTTTTTATTAGTTTTCACTGTAAAGGTGCTATATAAAGAATGTTACTTATATTTTGTCATTGTTTAGTTGAGTCGTTTTCATTGTAAAGGTGCTATATAAAGGAAGTTAATTATATTTTGTCATAGTTTAGTTGTGTCGTTTTCATTGTAAAGGTGCTATATAAAGGTGTTACTTATATTTGGTCATAGATTTGCGTTTATTATCAGTGTTTTGCGGTCGCGTATCCTACGGCAAGCGCCCAGTTCACATTGATAACAATATTGACATTCCTACATTCAACAGGTGGAGATAACCTATATGATAACTCTACGCCGTGGAAGTCCTTAAAAATTTCGTAGACTACGCGCGCGTACCTGTTTTTTTTTTTTTTTCAAATCAAGAGTGACATTTAATTTCACACTTTACGATCGTAAGTGGTGAGTGCGGTCCATAATCATTTGTAATTTCTCAATGCCGCATGTGCATTCTTAACCAAATCGGCTCACTCAGGGTCCTCTACCAACGTACTCGTAGCGTGTAGCAACAATGCAAATTTATCTGTTGTGCGTCTATTTCTAGTACTCTGTGAATGCGTTGTTCTTAAAAAAATATTATGATCCCTGTTAAAGATGTAAATGACTAAATCTCAAATATTTTTATAACGACACCGAAGTCATCGGCATGCATGTTAGGGCTGAGGTTCGCGATCACGGAGCCCGATAACGTAGCTAATAATCGTGTGCCCATATAAAACATAGCAGTTGCATAGTTCTGCGGATTAATTCCAGCCGCTGAGTTTAAACATCGCCACGTTAGGACAGAATTCAAAATTTCATCCTTACTATGTCACTGGTTGGCAATCCACTATTGTTCGGTTAACGCCGAAATTTCCTGCAACGCACAACAACTCAGTATTGTGGGATCAATACTTGAGAACTGTGATGGAATGCCTCGTCACCTGTAATAAAGGTGTAGTGTAGCTATACCACTGTCTAATCCAATATACTTCGTCATCCCCATTTCAAAAACAAAAACGTTCTACGCCAACCGCGTACCTAGCTTTTAAGTTTTTACACATAATATGTTTTATTTAAGAGTTAATCACAGAGAGTGTAGATCTGTTTGAGGGATATAGTATATGTATGCCTCGATCTGTCAATTCATCAATGATTAGATTAAATATAATATAGTACACCTGTCAGCCCTTATCTACTCGGATAACACGAAAGTATACAAATAACAAATTCGTATGTTTTTCTGAACTTGTCCATGTTGGAACAGAAAGCTTTTATTGCGAGTTGTAGAGATGTTACCCTATTTTGTCTACCCGATTGTCCCGTAGGAGGGTAATGATGTAATTTGTAAGATGCCTACGTATTCACATTTCGACTATATTAATTATCTCCAAGCACTAGTATTTTCAGGTTAGTTGGAGTGTTTAATGTCAATAAAATTCCTAGTTATCTTTAAAGAAAAAAGCATATGGCAATAGTTTAAGTGTATTTATGAGTATTTTTTTTAATTTATTTTAGTTTGTCTTGTTATTACTGTTAACTATTTGTGATGCTTTAAATTTTTCTTTCTTTCTTTCATACATATGAGGTTTTGGGTGAATCGTCTCTATCTTGTGAGTGTAATAAGATATAACATTTCAAAATGGCGTCAGTGAATCAAAAAATAAAAAGGATATATTTTTTTTTCAGTATTAACACCTTAGCATAGGGGTGATGTAACACGGACCGCAGTTATCACTATCTGGTGAACTTTGTGCTCATATGTCACCGCTAATCTAGCTGAAGTACGAATGCATATGAGGTTTCGAGAATCGTCTCTATCTTGGGAGTGAATATAATTTAAATGTGGCGTCAGTAAATCAAAAGGAAAAAGGATTAAAAAAAAATCTTAAATATCATAACACCGTAGCATAGGGGTGATGTAACACGGACCGTAGTTATCACTATCTGGTGAACTTTGTGCTCATATGTCACCGCTAATCTAGCTGAAGTACGAATAGTTGTAGTGGGGAAAATACAAGTTTACATAGAAAACCAGCATAAAATAGCTGCTATATATAGCTTAGCTGCTGTTTCGTTAGGTATATGAAGGAAACTTTGGACGTTATTGCATGTAGCGCATTCCATAAATCCTTAGGTGGTAACGCTTATGTATTATGGTTCCCTATCGAGAATGAATGAGGGTTTCGTGATCACTAGGAATTCCTGACACTCAGGCGAATTGTGCTTAGTTCACCAAGCGACTGCACTAAGGATAGGTGGACTTCATGTGTCTCCAATTTTTCGATTTTTGTATTTCTTAAACATACAGATTTCTCAGGATAACATGAAATTATACGAGAGTTTGTTGTACATTTGATAATAGTCCTGTGCGCTATAGTGATAAAGGTTCGATTTATAATATAAACATAGACTTGTCAGGTAAGTGACAGGTGACCGATCATTTGAAAATATCAGAGATAACGAACGGATAAAAAGATAAGGAATGAATAAATATAACAAAAATAAATTATTAATATCTATTTTCAGTTGTATCACGAACAGGTCTCTATCGGAACAGGGCCACGTTCTCACAGAATACCAGTTTAGGGCTGTTGTGTAGTCTGGTGATAGAGAGAGAGAGATAAAATACCTTATTACCGGTAACGAGGCATTCTGTTTCAGTTTATATTGGTAAGACTTAGAAGTTATGATTCCTTATCGATGATGTAAGTTTCGTTAGCAGGAATCGATAACCATCAATAACAAATTTCAATTCAAACTGAAAATCTCGGATACCGCATCTACACTTTCATATATTGTATTTCATCACATCATACCAGGGATGGGGAAGACATCCTCCGTTACCTATCAATAATCTATTACTGAGCATAGATTCCTTCCCCCATAGATTGCAAGACCAATGCCACAAAGCTCAATCCCGAACCACCTGCATGCAGCGACTTCAAATACACTTGCATAGGTTCGACCCATCTAGGGTCGGGCGTCTTTATTAATAATTGTTGAATTCAATTTATTCAGAAATTGATTTTTCAAACAAATATTATTGATTTGACATTGTATTGTATATTGACAAGCGGTAGCCCTTGTGCTGGTTACTCGCTAATAGAGGTCTAGACTGAGCGCCATAAGCGCTCGGTCATCTCTCAACCCAGTGAAACTGTAAAGGCCCCGGGCTAACAGCGGCCATCAGCTCGAAAAAAAGAAAAAAAATTATTTAAAATACGAGTATATATATTGCCCGTTGTCATAGGAAGGTATACTTTTTAATATTCCTCCCAATGGCAACTCATAAGCTCATTGTATTTAGGCCTTGCTGTGGGCAACAGTAGATTATTTTACATTGCCACATTTGCAATTTTAAGAGCACAACGCTAAACATTATCAAGGTTTTTTTTTAAATACTAGCTATGATAATCTACAGTCTGTAGAGCTACGATGCAGTTTCTTCTAGCTGCAGAATGAAGGGGTCATCTCGACCGGGGTAGGACCATGCCCTTACCGAATACCAGCGTAAAATAGCAACATAATGCTGCTATGTTTCGTCTAGTGAGTACAGGGAGGGATCCGGAGAACTTTATTACTGATGACAAGGCAGTCTCAGTTCTCAAGGGTGACAGCGCATCTGCATTATGATTCCTTGTCAAGGATGAATGTAGATGTCACGGACCGCAGGAATCACTTGCCATCAGGTGAACTGTGTGCTTTGTTTGTTAATCTCAATGTAATAAAAAAAAATAGTATTAAAATAATTACTAAAAATATTACAAACAATCCCGATAACCTCTCCAACATGTGGGCCACAGACGGCCACAGAGTACGATCCTGGACCACCTACATTCATCTACTTTCCGCAGACTTGCATAGGTAACTTCATCTAGGGCGTTGTCCTACGCTTCTATGGCCTACGATATGAAAATTCAAAATAAAATGTCACACTCTCTACACGTAAAGTACAGTAACGATCGTCTCAAAAACTTGATTATTTCTGTTTTTATATGGATACATCTTTAGGGGCGTAGACTGTAAAATTTTACGAGGTGGCCGTTGCGCGCGCCGCATGCTACGAAATCCCCTACGTTCGTAGCTAAATTATCCGTTCAATACACTATATAGACAGGTTTAGCAATGGCATCTTAAAGGTAAAAAAATTGGTTATTTTAAAATAAAAAGATAAGAAGCTCTATACTTTTAAACCATTTGATAAATATCTGAAAAAAATTACTTATGCAATTAAAATTTTATCTTATTTAATTTCACCAAATAAGTATAAGTTTATAACGCGATTACATTAGCCATTGACAAAACATCACAGTTGTTAGTAGTTAGTAGCAGTAATAGTGGTAGAGCCACTCCACAATTAATTTCTGGCTACAGCATGAATGGGTCGTCTCATCCGGGGAAGGACTACGCCCCCACGGAATACCACAAGAATTAGCTCTTTGTACAGCATCTACGAACATGTCAAAAGCCTCGCTTACAATCGGCTGTCAACTTATTGTTATCAAAAAAAAATACTACTTAGATAATGGTAAATAATTAGATCAGTTATTCGTCTCAACAAGATGTTTCACGACGAGTCATAAAACATGTTTAGAGTTATTTTTCAATGTAAACAAATACGAGGATATGTTTTATCCGTCCATCCATCAAGATAAATTGTCAGACAGACGTTAAAGAAATTTGGTTATGTTTCAAACATATTAATGTAATCTTCCCATCGGCTGTGTGCTCGATTGTCACCCTTATTATAATAAAAAAAAAATCTTAAATAATGATAAATAATTAGATAAGTCCTTTGTCTCACAATACGCTGTTTAATGACAAGTTATTTTTTCAATATAAACAAACACGGGGATATGTTTTATACGTCCATCCATCAAGATAAAATGTTAAGAGACTAGCGTCAAAGAAATATTTGAAACACATTGTCAGACTGGCGTTATGTTTCAAACATGTTACAGTAACCTTTCTTTCGAGTCGAGGGCAACTTATTTCTTTTTTGCCCAATATTCTATGATCAAAATGGCATGTTCACTTGGTACCTCACGGGGTAGAGATGCATGCAGAATGGAACATTAGATGGGCCGTAGGTTCACTCGCACTCCTTTCCTTTACAAATCCCATTTGTCTTTTTTATAATATTCGGTTGATAAACGAACCACAACTGTTCACCTGATGTTAATATACTATGTCTACGACTCACAAAATACTTTCAACCTCAACGAAGGTTCAAGATCCATATGCATTGTCACCTCAGGGACTGAAATGGAATACCTCATCAGCAGTAATCGATTCTCCCGATCTCTACACTAACCATGCTAAACACATTACCGTTATGCTGGTATTTTGTGAGGTCGTTTTTGTTTGTTGATTCCAACTATTCATGTCGCAAGTACAAAGTGACACTATTATTGTCAATAATTAATTAATCTGGAAAGGTTATCCTTGCTTCGAATTTGGTGTAGAGTTCTATCCATGAATTACGAAATGGACCTCTCCTAACCGTATTTTGGCAATAATCTGAATAAATATACACTAACCGTCAAAAGCCTAATAGTTCAAGGTTCGGTCTGTCAAATTTAAGGTCCGTAAGTTTGAACCCGTCATACAACTATTGTCGTAAAAAATCTCTTAGCACAAACATTTGAGGATAGTTGGTGTGGTTTACGAGAATGTACTAGAACTCATTTAAAAAAAAGGATTATTTGGATTATTCCTGTCTAGTCAGAAATGACATTTAGCTTGAGTTGCTTCATTGTTAATGAACATGACAATTTGACGCACTGTTGTTCAGTTGTGCAACGGGTGTACTCTTCGAAGTAACTATCACAAAGGAACTACCTATCATCCTGCCAATATCTAATAGACCTACTCCGACCAATGTCCAAGAGTCAGTTATGAACAACCAGTAACAATTATAGTACAGTGGGTACGGTTACATCCGGCTTCGCGATCGTAGGTACAGATGTATTAGAGTGAATATAATAATTATACAAAATCGGTCATAACGAAACAGTCGTGGGAGCCACACTGCAGTTTGTTTCCACCTTCAGCATGGCGACGCCCTCACAGTATACTAGCGAATGTAAACAACATAACGGTGCTGTTATGTGGTAAGTGTAGAGATTCGGAGACCCTTGTTACTGGTTACGAGGTATTCCATCTTAGTCCTCAGGAGTGACAATGCATCTGCATTATGATGACTTATCCAGGATGTACGTGGGTAGCTTAACGTCACTAACCGTCAGGTAAACTGCTTGCTCGTTTACCTTTCCTATCATTAAAACAAATATCACACTAAAATGCACAATAAAACAATTTGTATGCAATACGTTTGTGTTTGATAAATGCTTATTTTAATGATGGATTTTTTTTATTATATGGTAGTGTCAACCGGGCAGATTCGGCTGATGGTAAATTATATTAATCCATTAGATGTAATCGACCGAGCCGAGGTTCGGTCCTCTCCGGCACCCTCGAGTCAGTTGCTTTAGTGACAAGGTTAACGTTTCAAGCAGAGGCTCTATCTCGGAATCCTTTGCGCTGGTTACCTGTTCCACTCACAGTCGTAGCACAATATTTGTGCATCGCAAATTGTCCATTCCCGGGCTTGGTTGTATTGTAAATCCCCAGTCTTTGACACTGCATCTAGATCCTCCTCCGGTCTTATCCCACATGCATTCAATTGTTTGTGTAATTGCCTACCACACTATAATATTGAATTCGAGGAAGGCCACTGAGACACAAAAAAAACCATTAATCTTTTTAATTATATAAGGTGACTAGGACAAACCTCACCTGATGCCAAGTGTCGCCTATCATTTAATGTAAATCCAATCAAGTAATATCATATCGTTATGCATGAGGAAAAGAAATTATTAATTGTACAACGATATATTACGCCGGCCATGTTTAATTTTAACATTACTCATACTGCCGCTTGGATTGATACGACGTATGTAACGATATCTCGTTAAGTAAAATCCATACGACTGTTTGAAGTCTTAAGACGTAAAAATTATCTCATAAAACATTTAAGAGTGTTAACGCCGCAAAAAAATTTTTCTCATAAAACATGCTAGCGCCGTGGTAGACAAGTCTGTTCGCCCAGGGAAGGATCACCAAATACTATCTTAAATATGATTATGAATCTTTATTGATCTTTATTAGCCGCAGTGTTAACTTACCATCAAGTGAAATATGTGCTTGTTTCTCTTTTTAGATTAGACGTGCGAAAATTATTTGCAATCTTAGGTTAACTATCAAACAATGGCGATAGACACGATTAACCATATCCATACATGAAAATCCTGCACACGGACAACCCTAGATCTACAGCAAAGCGGTAAAATACATCTGATTTGTACATATACTTATATTTTTCAGTTCAACATTACCCACGTATGTAAAACCTGCGTTCAACCATTTTACCTACATCTCCCATCTCGTGCCACAACACGCGAGGGAAAGAGGCGGCACGAACACGTGATCAAAATGGCCGACCTTGAAAGGTAAGTACGTTACTGATAACGAGGTAATGTTTTACTGAAAGATCTCATATTTTGTTCACGTATTGAAAGTTATATAGTATCACTTAAGTTTGAAACAAAAAGAGTTATGGAAAAACGTGTTCGAAGTTTTATTTTGTTGTTTAAATGAAAAGCTAAACAAATTACGAAGATTAAAGTTCTGTATTATTGAACAAGAAAATAATAAGTTATCCTTAAAGGTAAAAATGTTGTATTAGTTTATATTGGATCTAAACAAACAGTCTATAAAAAAAATAATTAATCTATATAATATATATGTATCTACATATAATAAAACCGTACACAAATTTGTCTGTTTAACTGTGAATTTGTGGACGTTACTATTCACAATAGAACTGCTGAAAACTGATAATGCGGTTTACAAAGAATTAAATCGAGATCAGCTTGGGCTTTATTTCATTTAACTGGATTTAAATATAAAAAAGATATGTAAAATTTAAAGTGCGCCTCGACATGATGCGCAAAGTCAGAATAAGAGCCGTTCGGGTCTCCGTATGGCGCAGCTAATAAAATAATATATTGCACAGATAAACTTTGATGATTTTTTTTACAACGAATAAAAACTAATTTTATCGCGTTCATTTCAAGTTTTTATTTCTACACTTTTCCAGTGCTTTAAAATACTCATAGGCCATCTCTGTATTTATCTAATGTTTTATTACTATTTACTATACTTTTTAACAGTGGTAGAGCTACGCTTAATTTTGTTTCTAGACGCAGAACGAACGGGTCAGCTCGACCGGGGTAGGACCACGCCCACATAGAATACCAGCGTATAAAAGCAGCACAACGCCTGCTGTGTTTCGCCTGGTGAGTGTAGGGATCCGGAGACATTACTGGTGACGAGGAATATCCAGTGTATCAACCTGCTACAGTCCAGTAAGCATAGATTTCAACTAACGAAATACACTTTGCCCGATTATAGGCTTCGAGCATCCAGTTCTCAATCTCTCTTTATGAACACGAGCCAGTGCTTGTCTACCCACCCACATGGTGTTAAATAGCGACGTAGAAATTCCGTCCACATCATACTCGGACTGAGAGATTGTCGTTGGAAATTTATTCCGTACCTTAGCTGTACGCAGTATAAATGAAAAAGCATAACGTCCGAATACGAGGAATATCGATATCGATAAATGCGATGATTGCTTAACGGCTATGGGAGAATCGAGTTACGTAACTCTCGCACACACTCCAAAATGTATCCTGTAAAACACCGAGAGGCCGGTCAACCTCACATAGGTATGTTCTCAAAGTTCAGCAGATTGGCTGGATCGCTCGTACAAACTTGCATGTTACAGTTTTGCAGCGCCTGGCCAAATGTGACAACAGCATTATGCCATACATTGTCACCGATATAGTTCAACGACTCCGTGTTTGCTAGGGTAACACCATCGTTCGTATAAATGCGAATGCGAAATGCAAATCAAACACATCCTCTCGATTAAAAAACCAAAAACAATAACAATAATTAGTTCATGTTGTTTATTATAAGAATCGGAACGTGATTATAAAAAAATAAATCAAAACACCGCACAGTTATCGTTCAAAGCTTTTCTTATCACAAATTGTTAATACCGCAAACGAACGCCGATGATTATTTTATAATTGTTACGTTCTATTAACAAGTTGTTATCGTAACCTCGAATATATAAAACCATGGAATTAATGAAACCATTGTAGCTCAGTAGACGAACCATGCGTTTTAATCTCATTGCTTCAATTTTTTTTAGAATACGTTTCTCAAAAAAATTAAACTTGAAAAATTTGGAAAACAATTTGTATAAAAACACATTTTTTTTTACGGCTGATGCCCGCTGATGTCCACTGTTAGTCAGAGAGTTTTACAGCTGCACCGGGTTGAAAGGAGGGCGAGCTCTTAGGGCACGCAGCCGAGACCTTTATTAATAACCATGGGTAACCAGTACAAGGGTTCTAGAGAGGGAGCCTCGGCTTGATTCGTTACCCTGGGCGCGAAAACAACTGACTCGAGGGTGTGGACGCATCGCAAGATAAGGCGCACATAAAATTTAGACAGGATTTATTGAAAAAAATATATAATATTTTAATGTTACCTTCGGACCATGCGACGCCCCCAAAATTTGAGTACATTTCTCTATGTACAAAGGTGCGTTCCGTAGTCCGAAAAATACGCTACGTAATTCCTATCCCGAGTTTTCCGCATAAAAACACGATCTAATTTATGTCCGAAAATTTCATTAACGTAAGGCAATATATGTATACACTTTGTGTCCTGTTATTTATGAAAATAAATTAGCATCTTTAATAAAACCCACTTGGCTCATAATGACGTGCTCCCTTTGAAGGCGGTTTGATGGATGAGAAGCTGGCATTTTAGGTAATTAATATGCGATTATCACCTCTCTGGATATTATGCGCTAAATAATATCAGTTTAGACAAAACCTTTAAGCTAGCATTTAATAGGTGATATTATATCAGACATATTTAGGTACCAGTTATAATTATAATATACTTCTGGTCAATTTGGACCACGGTCACATCAACTGCGCAGAATATATTATAGAGAAGCATTCGCGGTAATATAGAAGTGCTCACTCTTCATCTCCTCCTCTAGTCCGATAAAATGCATTAAACGAGACAAGGGGGGAAGATTCAACGACACGTACATACAACATCCGTAAACCCATAATAAGTAAAGTACAAATATATATATATGTGTATTGTAATAGTGGGAATCGAACCCAGGACACGCGACGCAGAATCCGAGTACTGCAACCATTACGCTACACGGCCGTCAATGGTATCGGGTATACGACGCTAATGTCCTTCCGGTCAATTTTATGATCAGAGCGAAGCATTACCGAATGCCATCAATACACAGGATCTACTTTAGTACTGTAACAATACTAGTAAATTAGTTATATTTTTTCCTAACTATAAAGGAAACCTAAGTGAAAATATGACCATAAGAGATTTGCTTCTTGTGACTCTCCCAGCGATAATAATTTTTACCTTTTACCGCGACCGCCATGTCTATTAACATGTAGCAAGTTTTAACAGTGGTAGAACTACGATGCAGCTTGTTTCTAGCTGCGGAATGAATGGGTCAGCTCGACCGGGGTAGGACCACGCCCTCACATAATACCAGCATAATGCCAATGTCCTCAATGCATCTGCGTTATGATTCCTTGTCGAGGATTATTGTGGATGTCATGGGACGCAGGAATCACTTGCCATCAGGTGAACTGTGCGCTCGTTGGTTAATGTTAATGTTAATGAAATTTAAAAAAAATTAGGTCACCTAAACTGAGTAAGGAGTACTTAATGACAGTGTGAAAATACAATATCTATTTTATATCTACATTTTATTTAGTTACATGTATATTATATAACACATATCAATTAAAAATGTGGCTGGAAAAATGTGGAAAGAAGGCGCCACAGATAGAGACTACTGGGTATCTTTGGAGGAGGCCTTTACCCTCAAAACCCCTCTAGGGTTCACGCTAATTTAAAATCAATTAAATTCTAATAATTCTATAATATAAATTTATATTTAAAAAAAAAAATCAATTCAATTCATTATAATTTTCATTTTCCACATTCAAGTATAAGTATTGATAAATTAAAATATTGTATACCAAAAATACTCTAAAATTCTGAATATGTTAGAATGTTTAAATTTACTAAGTGTGATATATAAGGCTTATTTATTTTTTTATTTTTTATCAATTAAAAATAAAAACATGAGTTACAATAATCGTAAAAAAGTATACTATACTACACTAAGACTATAAAAGTCTCTGACACGTGTCGGAGGATATAAGCGGACAAAAAAAAAAAAAAAGAATAACAGTGTAAAATATTACCACTTGAATTGGTCGTCTCGTGTGTGACGTGTGAAGGGCGTGGTCACACAACATCTTTAGTGTACGATCCTCCGGGATGAGAATCTTGAATCTTTGTCGAGGATGGATGTAGATTTTATAGGCCACAGCCTTCTTATCATCAGGTAAACTCTATGTTTGTTTGTCAACCCTAGTATATGTGGTCTTGATGATTCAAAAGTGTTTTGTATGACCGTACTTGAATTAAGCTTGTTATGATTTGATTTGATTCGATTAACACTATAGATAAATTCAGCATTTAGCCAAAATGTTTTACCAACGTTTTTAAAGGTCTAAAAATATTAATAAATTAATTATTACTTTATTAAAAACGACATTCCATCGTTGGATATAAAAATCTATCGTCACCATTATCATCATTATGCAATCACATCAATAGTTCAGTGCTGAATATAGATCTCCATAGATTCTCCACAAAGCACGCTTCTGCTCGGCGATATTAAGTTAAATAATCCTCTGTCAGAAGCAACTGACCGAGCCGAGGTTCGGCCCTCTCGGGCACCCTCGAGTCAGACGCTCTCGCGAAACAGGGTATCGATCCAAGCCGAGGCTCCCTCTCGGGAGCCCTTGTGCAGGTAACGCATACATAGAGGTCTCGACTGAGTGCCATAAGTGCTCGGTCACCTTTCAACCCGGTGAAACTGTAAAAGCCTTCGGGCTAACAGCGGTCATCTGACCGAAAAAAATAATTAAAAAACGATTCTGCTCCTACATTCACTAACTTATCTTTCAAACAAGAATGTTGGGTTGAAAATCATACTAATATTTTAATAATATTTAAACTATCCAATGTTCATCCGTATTGAATTATGTAAATTGTAAATAGAAAAAACACAAAATATCGATAACGTATTCAGAACGTCACTAAAGGCGGTCTAGTTTGGCGCGTCGGGCCAATCAGGGCGCCGCACTGCGTCCCGCGCAACGCGCGAGATCTAGGTCACGTGGATGCGGCCCCTACTGCGGTACGGGACGGAGGCTTCGCTTACAATACACGACTGTAGCTAAACTATATAGGCTGTATCATGCGGATCGTTGCCGCATTTAGGCCAAGGTAAAAAAAAACATTTGTTGTCTATGCTAATAAAGTATTGTATAGATTTGAGACCGCTTATTACGTAAGGGACAGAATATATTACGTCATAGTAAATACCAACAACTTTTATTCCGCGGAATTTAAAATGATTGTAGTTTTGAAAGAATGAGGTAAATGTGAGAAAGCTCTTCATAAAGCATACCCATTTTTTGATTATGGTGACGTAACTTTGAAACTAGAACATAATAATTTTCTCTCATCGTGTAAGACTTCGATGGTAATGTAGTGTTCTCAATTCTTATTCCTTTTTTTTCATATAGAAATATAACAATCCGAATAAGCTCAAGTAGATAGATACCTCTCGTAATTTCTGTCTACATCGATTAGGATATAAGAACGTAAGGCACTAAAATATAAAACGGGCTACAACAAGGGCGATTATACAAATAATAATATTTTTTATGCAAACCTCAATTTCAGGCAAAACATGTTCGAATGCTAATTAAAATAATCTCTAAATACATGTGTAACACCACATCCCAAATGAACGACTTGTCAAATAAAATAAAATTTATATTCCACTAGATTAGAACCAGTTATTAAAACCCTCAGTATGGGGTAAAACCGAACGCTTCGCTTTAATAGTCAACTTGTTTTTTTTTTAAATAAACTTTTATTAAATTTTACAATGATATGCAAATATCAAACAATAATTTTAGGTAGAAAATCGCTTAGTATTAGTATTATAAATATCTTGGCTGGTCTATACTCAATACTATGCTTATGCAGTGGTATGGGACGCAATCTGTTGTTTACATACTAGATACTATATAGGCTGTATCATACGGCTCGTTGCCGCATTTAGGCCAAGGTAAAAAAAAATACTGTCTATGCTAATGTGTCACATTTTTACAGTTATCTTTTAAAATAAAGATTTTTAGTATGCCAGTATTTTTTTATCAAACGTTATAGTTTACTAAGTAAGTACATGATACAGTTAGGTATTAAAACAAGCTTGCGAATTACATGCAGTTTATAATACGTGACATGGTGACCTACTGGCTAGGACGACAGATTCCCAATCAGTGTTCGAGTCCGTATCCATCTCGCTCGTTCTCGCTGAAGTTCTCGTTGACTGCACTTTTTATTTTAATTAAACATGCAGCCGACATTATTACGACGGAAAAATACACGATTTTTTTATCTAAAAACGATAGCATAAACCTGAGGAAGCATTTTATAACAATATCGATAAAATATATTGTACATATTATAGAGTGGCGAAATAGGCACGCAACACATAAAGAAATATTTTTTTTATTTTTCTATATATTGAGAGTAACTAACTAGTAACTAGTAACCTTAGTCTGAAGCTAGAAGCACATTGTCAGCTGCAGAATGAATGGGTCCACTCGACCGGGGTAGGACCACGCACTCACAGCGTAAAATAGCAGCATAATGCTGCTGTGTTTCGTCTAGTGAGTATAGGGAGACCTTTATTAGTGGTAACGAGGCATTCCATCTCAGTCCTCAAGGGTGACAACGCATCTGCATTATGATTCCTTGTCAAGGATTAATGTAGATGTCATGGGCCGCAGGAATCACTTGCCATCAGGTGAGCTGCTTGATCGTTTGCCACCTATTCTATAAAAAAAAACATTAGGTAACTGATTCCGGAAGTGGAGAATAGAGTATAGGTGGCTGAAGGGATCCTTGGATCTAATTACAATAAATGAGTTTCCGTCGCAGTCCTCAGGTTTTATTTTTGTGAAAAGAGTTGTGCACCCAGTAATCTACGTCCTCCCTTGAGATAGCGATCCGAGTCGAGGTTTCATACCTCCTTATGAGGGGCCCTCGGATCGTATTATCGCCTCCCTCTATTGTCGTCGAAGTTCTTCGGTCAACAGGGGTCGCGGAGTGCAGCGGTGGTGCAGCAGCATCGTCGTTGACTCCTTACTCAGCGGGCCGCCCGCTCGCGAGTCTAATTAGATAAATCTGTAGAGGTCTCTGGACCAACAGCAATACTCATAGACAACAAAAAAAGTAATCCACTCATTTACGGTCTAACGTCCCTAAATTGGCGCGGCACGTACTACGGATTGGTGGAATTCACGTGACCTTGAAAAAGATTTTTTTTTATAGTGTATTATTTTTATTTTTATTTATCTCTTATACGTGCAGGTTTCCTCACGATCACGATCTTTATTGGTGGACAAAGTACCACACTTCATGTAATGATGAATGATTGATGCAGCCCATGATACCAACATGCAATCTTGATAGGAATTATAATACGAGATGGGTTGTCATCCCTGAGGACTGAGATGGAATGCGGCACCGTCAAAGTAATAAGGCTTAACTTACGCGTATATATTTATACTAACACCGATTTCAAACTTTTATCCTCATCATCTTCTGTGGATTGAGCTACTTCTTGTAGTTAGAATGGCTGAGTATCGTTTTGTGTTTAAAAGGAAGGCGCGTGAGTGTGTGTGTGTTGATAACACCATCATGTTATAAAGTATGTATTGTATATATAGTAATATATTTATTTATTGTATTATATATTATAAAGTATATTAATTTATATATCCTATATATTTATTGTATTCATATATATGTATTTATATATTAAATATATATATATATATATATATATATATATATATATATATATTTATTAAAGTATATTTAGTATATTATTAGAAAATATTTATTATATTTTGTAACCGTTATTTTTCCCATTTTTATATTACATATGCACCTACCCTAGCTTCTCAATACCACCCTCAGGTCGACTGGTAGAAAATGCTTTTAGCATTAAGTCCGCTCATGTAATTTACTTTGTGCATGAAGTTTAAAATAAATTAATCTCAATGATTTGCAATACACCGCTGTGCGCTTTACACGAAACTTTCTGCCACGCACAACTACGCAGTGGAGTCAGCTGTTGCCAGCGGTATATCTCGTTTGTTGTTGCAGATGACCATGGGCGGCGGTAATCACATACCATCAGATGAGCTGCTTGCTCGTTTGCTTAACATTCTAGAAAAAAAAATCTGTTGCTTATAAACTAACCGTAGGTAAAAGGTTAAAAGTAGCTCCAACTAAGGAATTCAATCATTAATACAGCTATCTACTAGTATATATATTCTGTATACATACCAATCAAAGATAGAATATTCTTATATAAATAAAACGTATTCATTAATTATGGAAAAATCTGTCACCGATTGCGTAACAATGTTTTCGTTTACGCAAAGCGAAAAGAATGCTTCCAAACATACATTGTTTAAAGTGTGTTTTCGCTTGCCGGGGGACGGTGGATGATTGTTTGAAAAACAATTTTATGCGAAACTCGTAGTCCGTCAATTTCTTGTGCGACAATTATTAAATCAATGTCAAAACCTTATTGATAATTATGAGAAGGTATACACCAACCTAATCCTCAGACGGACAATGTGTTTGGATTGTTTTTTTAACTCGACGATCATTTTCATCAAGGATGAATGTGGATCAAAACTCTTGGCATTAAATAAAATAAACAATTATAATATATTCTAGTGATAACATACGTTATTTAAATAGAAATATAAATAGAAACACAACTATAACCTTAGCTGACTGCATTTGTAGTACTTGCCTCTGCCGCGTAGGCCTCTCCTAAATCTTTCCAAATATCTCGTTCTCGCGCTACTCGCATCCAACAAGATCCACATATCTATTTAAAAATATCTCCCCATCTCTTACTCGGTCTTCCTTTTTCTCTTTTTTTGTCCCTTGGTATCCACTCTGTTATACGTTTTGTCCATCGATTGTTGTTAATTCTACATATGTTTCCTGCCCAGCGCCATTTGAGAAGTCTCACTCTTTTCCTAACATCTACTATTTTCGTTTCCTTTCTGATGGTACCGTTTCTAACCCTGTCTGATGGTCTTAGTCCGAGCATACTTCACATTTTACGTTGGCTTATGGCTACTTTGTCTTCGTCTTCTCTTTCTCAATGACCACGTCTGCCAACCATATGTTAGCATTATGATCCCTTATATATTTTCAATATAAATATAAAAAAAAAAGATTTTATTCAAGATGATATAATAACACTCATGTGAAGCTGGAATCGTTTAGGTGATATGTATTACATAAGAGTGACAAACGAATATTTGTCACTCTTATATATAACAATATAAGTACGGCTTTTGTATTTAAAAAAAAAAAAATCTGTTGCTTATAAACTAACCGTAGGTAAAAGGTTAAAAGTAGCTCCAACTAAGGAATTCAATCATTAATACAGCTATCTACTAGTATATATATACTGTATACATACCAATCAAAGATAGAATATTCTTATATAAATAAAACGTATTCATTAATTATGGAAAAATCTGTCACCGATTGCGTAACAATGTTTTCGTTTACGCAAAGCGAAAAGAATGCTTCCAAACATACATTGTTTAAAGTGTGTTTTCGCTTGCCGGGGGACGGTGGATGATTGTTTGAAAAACAATTTTATGCGAAACTCGTAGTCCGTCAATTTCTTGTGCGACAATTATTAAATCAATGTCAAAACCTTATTGATAATTATGAGAAGGTATACACCAACCTAATCCTCAGACGGACAATGTGTTTGGATTGTTTTTTTAACTCGACGATCATTTTCATCAAGGATGAATGTGGATCAAAACTCTTGGCATTAAATAAAATAAATAATTATAATATATTCTAGTGATAACATACGTTATTTAAATAGAAATATAAATAGAAACACAACTATAACCTTAGCTGACTGCATTTGTAGTACTTGCCTCTGCCACGTAGGCCTCTCCTAAATCTTTCCAAATATCTCGTTCTCGCGCTACTCGCATCCAACAAGATCCACATATCTATTTAAAAATATCTCCCCATCTCTTACTCGGTCTTCCTTTTCTCTTTTTTGTCCCTTGGTATCCACTCTGTTATACGTTTTTCCATCGATTGTTGTTAATTCTACATATGTTTCCTGCCCAGCGCCATTTGAGAAGTCTCACTCTTTTCCTAACATCTACTATTTTCGTTTCCTTTCTGATGGTACCGTTTCTAACCCTGTCTGATGGTCTTAGTCCGAGCTTACTTTGTCTTCGTCTTCTCTTTCTCAATGACCACGTCTGCCAACCATATGTTAGCATTATGATTCCTTATATATTTTCAATATAAATATAAAAAAAAAAAAATCTGTTGCTTATAAACTAACCGTAGGTAAAAGGTTAAAAGTAGCTCCAACTAAGGAATTCAATCATTAATACAGCTATCTACTAGTATATATATACTGTATACATACCAATCAAAGATAGAATATTCTTATATAAATAAAACGTATTCATTAATTATGGAAAAATCTGTCACCGATTGCGTAACAATGTTTTCGTTTACGCAAAGCGAAAAGAATGCTTCCAAACATACATTGTTTAAAGTGTGTTTTCGCTTGCCGGGGGACGGTGGATGATTGTTTGAAAAACAATTTTATGCGAAACTCGTAGTCCGTCAATTTCTTGTGCGACAATTATTAAATCAATGTCAAAACCTTATTGATAATTATGAGAAGGTATACACCAACCTAATCCTCAGACGGACAATGTGTTTGGATTGTTTTTTTAACTCGACGATCATTTTCATCAAGGATGAATGTGGATCAAAACTCTTGGCATTAAATAAAATAAATAATTATAATATATTCTAGTGATAACATACGTTATTTAAATAGAAATATAAATAGAAACACAACTATAACCTTAGCTGACTGCATTTGTAGTACTTGCCTCTGCCACGTAGGCCTCTCCTAAATCTTTCCAAATATCTCGTTCACGCGCTACTCGCATCCAACAAGATCCACATTTCTATTTAAAAATATCTCCCCATCTCTTACTTGGTCTTCCTTTTTCTCTTTTTTTGTCCCTTGGTATCCACTCTGTTATACGTTTTTTCCATCGATTGTTGTTAATTCTACATATGTTTCCTGCCCAGCGCCATTTGAGAAGTCTCGCTCTTTTTCTTACATCTACTATTTTCGTTTCCTTTCTGATGGTACCGTTTCTAACCCTATCTGATGGTCTTAGTCCGAGCTTACTTTGTCTTCGTCTTCTCTTTCTCAATGACCACGTCTGCCGACCATATGTTAATATTACGTTACGTTAGCATTATGATTCCTTATATATTTTCAATATAAATATAAAAAAAAAAGATTTTATTCAAGATGATATAATAACACTCATGTGAAGCTGGAATCGTTTAGGTGATATGTATTACATAAGAGTGACAAACGAATATTTGTCACTCTTATATATAACAATATAAGTACGGCATTTGTATTTTTTAAAAAAAAAAAAAATAGATAAGCTATAGCTTACTTATAAACTCTACGTCCCATAGAGACCCATCAGTTTACGAACATACACAACGTCACCTCACAAATAAGCATCCCATGACACATCATTCGTTTGTCGCCCGTAAGCAGCTTCTATGTGACAATCATTCATGGTGTCGGAATTTCTAGACCCTCCGAATGCCTCCCACATGGCCCGACGTCGAGGGTAGAGGAGTCACGCTGCGTTATGAATGGGTCAGCCCGACCGGGGTAGGACCACGCCCTCACTGAATATCAGCGTAAAATAGCAGTGTTTCATCTGGTGAGTGTGGGGGATCCGGAGACCTTATTGGTGGCGAGGCATTCCGTCTCAGTCCTCAAAGGTGACAATATATCTGCATTATGATTCCTTGTCAAGGATGAATGTAGATGTCGTGGGTCGCAGGAATCACTTGCCATGATGTGGTACCACGTGAACTGTGAGTGTATGTATTGTTTTGTTACCCTCGATACGATAAAAAAAAAATTAACGCTTAAACTATTTCTAGGTGTTCTGTTAGGGTGTAAACCTTCTCCGGTCAAGCCTACCCAACCATCCATACCGCAGTCACAAACCAACTGCAGCATAGCGTCACATGCTATAAAAAATATTATTCAAAAGGCATTTTATTCCACATAAATAACAAAAGTAAACAGTAATTACTGATCAATATAACATGTTAATATACGTCAAAACTTAAAAACAGTTGCCAGCGTAGATTTACAATGCTTCATGCTGGTTATATGCTGGCGCTCTGTCACTCTGTGAGGATATTTTTTGTTTCGCCCAGGGTAGTCCAACTCTACTACGGCAGAAGAGATTTTTATTGTTAAAATACGCCTTTGTACATACTTCTCGTATCTTAGTTTTCTTCGATTATACATATGCAATAAATTATTTAATGAAATATCTATTCTGTGTGGGCTTGGTCCTTCTCCGGTCAAGCCTACCCAACCATCCATACCGCAGTCACAAACCAACTGCAGCATAGCGTCACATGCTATAAAAAAATATTATTCAAAAGGCATTTTATTCCACATAAATAACAAAAGTAAACAGTAATTACTGATCAATATAACATGTTAATATACGTCAAAACTTAAATGAAATCTGTAATGTAATATGTTTTTTTTATATGTAATTTTTAATTATTTTTACACACTTCGAACGCCGAGGTTATGTTCTATAATCGTACAAATAAAACTGCAATTCATTACACTGTGAAGGGACCTGCCGTATACCGGGAAAGGACCACGCCCTCACTGAATACCAGCGTCAAATAGCAGTGTTTCATCTGGTGAGTGTGGGGAATCCGAAGACCTTATTACTGGTGACGAGGAATTACGTCTCAGTCCTCAAAGGTGACAATATATCTGCATTATGATTCCTTGTCAAGGATGAATGTAGATGTCGTGGGCCGCAGGAATCACTTGCCATGATGTGGTACCACGTGAACTGTGAGTATATGTATTGTGTTGTTACCCTCGATACGATAAAAAAAAATGTAACGCTTAAACTATTACTACGTGTTCTGTTAGGGTGTAAACCTTCTCCGGTCGAATGGACCCACTAGCGTCGTATCTAGAAACAATATGCAACGTGATACTGCAAATCTCTCCTTATATTACGAGATTTATGTACAATATCTTATATACAAAATATATAATATTTGCATCGTATAATTTATAAGTTATTTTAATTTGATACCTAACCTAATAATAATATAGAGATATATATAAGAATATTTCTATTCGATTGCTACCTACTACATTATAGGTATACGCCGTAAAGATATATATGTATATCCATATCCGTTGACCATTCGCCGTAAAACATCAAGCCATGTGACCTACATAAGGCATGGAACACAAGATCAATAACGCTACGACGGTGCTCCACTGACATAACTCCGTGTTGTGTGACCGGAATTAAGTATGCAGTGCTTAATCGTCGATAGTGTTATATATATTATAATTTATCACATAATGATATGACACTTTTTTATGTGTACAAGGTGTACGTTTGTAAATGAATGGGTCAACTCGATCGGGGTAGGGCCACGCCGTCACAGAACAGCAGCGTGAAATGGCAGCATAATGCTGCTGTTTCGTCTGATGAGTGTAGGGGATCCGAAGACCTATATTACTGGTGACAAGGGCATTCCATCTCAGTCCTCAAGGGTGACAACGTATCTGCATTATGATTCCTTGTCGAGGATGAATGTAGATGTCGTGGGCCGCAGGAATCAATCGCCATCAGGTGAACTGTGTGCTCGTATGTTACTCTCAATAAAAAAAAATAGTTACACGATCGAATTTAATTGTAAGTTTTCTATTTTATCTCAAACGTTTCATTATGAAACGTTACATAGTCGTTACGTAGTTATATGTCGCATGAAGGATGGAAAATAAGTACTGAAAAATATTCTATAACTCGTTTTTAATCGCCTCTTTTCTCTCTTTCTCTCTGTCTTTTTCTTCAACTATATGCTTATAAATATAGGTATAGAAGTCTATGAAATTTTACTTCTACCACTGTGTATTGGGTTGCCCACGTTTTTTTTTAAAGTATGTGTTTTACCCGTGCATGGGTTTGTCGCATTGGATATCTTATATCTCAGGGTTATCACTATTCCACAACCACTGACGACTAACATAAAATGCAATGTACCTTCAATTGGATCCATACGCTCGAAATACCAAACCAAACGAAACTCAATCACGTTTTAACTTTTCACCCTGGTGTCTGAGGGCGTGGTTCTACCTCGTTCATTTTGCGTTTATAAACCTTATAAATGATGGTCTAACACTTTTGCACAATAACACTTTTATATTCAGAATAATCCGAACTCTCATTCTTAATTCACGGTAAATGAGAAAACGGAGTTCAATCACCGGAAATGGCGCAAATGAGTTTGATAATTGCAAATTTAAGAGCTGAGTCACCACGCGCGGGGAAGTAAACATCGTAAGAAAACCTGCAGAAATTCAACTCAACTCGATCTGGGTAGGACCACGCCCTCACACAATACCAGCGTAAAAAAGCAGTATAATGTTGGTGTGCTCTGGTCTGTTGAGTGTGGGAATTAGGAGACCATTTTTACTGGTGAGGAGGCATTCATTTATGATTCCTTGCCAAGGGTAAATGTATCATAGGCCTCAAGAATCACTATCACTTACTTAGTGTAATAAAAGAAATACATATATATATATATATTTCGAAGACATGGGAAATTGCCATGCCAACCTGCAATGTAGTCGATTAGACGACAATACTCGAACAATCAGAGTGGAGAAATATATATATAATATAATATATATATATATACTCACCATCCAATCGAAAACCCACTCTTTCAATATAATCGTCAACCGAAAAGCAACGAGGTGTCGGTGTGTGTCGAATTGGTAACGTCCTTTTCTTTGCAGTAATTTAAAACATGTGGCAATTATGTAAACTTTAACCAACAATGACGTTCAAATTAATACCTATAACAGAAATGACTTTGCATCTGCCGTGCTGTCCAGATTTCAATAGAAATGTATCATTTATATATATATATATATATATATATATATATATATATTTTACATCGACAATAACAAACGAGCACACAGTTCACCTGAAGGCAAGTGCATTCCCGTAGCACATGAGATCTACATAAATTCTTCCCATATTTCATAAACAAAGATAGCTCCACCGGTAGATTTCATGATAAATTACCATTGTTCAAATCCAAAATCTTCAGGGTATTGAATCCCAGTGCAGTCGCAGATGTCTAATATTTTGTTTTGTTTCGCCATATCATAGACAATTATATAATCATATAATCATTTTTGTTGTCAAAATTGTCAATTTATAATCCTTACACAACTAGTTTAATTTTAGAGCTTAACTTAGTATAATTTTTTCTATTCTCTAATTTAAAATTGCACTGTAGTTTTGTAATTTGTTTTTATATAGCTAGTGTTTATGCATAGTTACTTAATGCAAGATGTGTTTATCTGTAAGTGTAGTTACATGTTGCCATTTTTTAACTTGATTTATAATGTTAAACCTAAATAAATAAATCCCCGACAAGGAATTATAATGCAGATGCGTTGTTACCCTTGACGACTGAGACGGAATGCCTCGTCATCAGTAATAAAGGTCACCGGATGAAACACGGCGGCGTTATGCTGATATTCTGTGAGGGCGTGGTCCTACCCCGGTCGTGTTGACCCATTAATTCTACAGCTAGAAACAAACTGCAGTTTAGCTCTAGCACGGTTAACTGTGTTTTTGTGGCTTTGTCAAATATATACATCCGTTATGAATCGTGAGATAACTTCATAGACCACGGCGCAGCTAATGAAGTAACTGTAGCACGAACAAGTCAATTGTCACAAAATAATAGCCTAACGTATAAAAACAGCATCCTGCGCGCGTTGGCGGACGGGTGGGACTCTCCGATGCTGGTTCGATGGATACGACTGCATTCAGCCGTACAGTGATTGTCCACCATCATCTGTGAGTTCTACCGGACTTGCCATATTATATATCTGTGGTCATAGATCAGACAATGATAAGTACATTTTGCTCAGTATGACTTATTAATATAGGTATAATCGCCAAAAGTTGAAATATAAAAGTTATCATCAAACAATGTACATTCGTACACGCATATATAGGTATATATTGTAGTAACAATATATACCGATATATGCGTGTAACATGATCAGTAAAAAAAACATCAGCTGTCTCCGCTTCCTAGCTAGATAGTGGCCGTAGTTTTTTTAAAGCAAGAGTGACAAAATTGCATGACGAAGTTCCCCCCCTGCTGATAATCACAACTCATGATTACATTCATCCATTAACAATAAACCAACAAGTAAAAAGTGCTTTCTTGTATTCTTGGTTTTCCAATG
The DNA here is from genome assembly GCA_029286865.1 of Teinopalpus imperialis. Classification (NCBI taxonomy): domain Eukaryota; kingdom Metazoa; phylum Arthropoda; class Insecta; order Lepidoptera; family Papilionidae; genus Teinopalpus; species Teinopalpus imperialis. The sequence goes on along the minus strand of JAGSMU010000038.1, from coordinate 5,025,003 downwards.
AAATAAGAAAGAAGAAAAAATTCTCCGACATTAAGCTATGACTGCTTCCTAACTAGATAGTGGCTGTAGTTTTTAAAGCAAGAGTGACAAAATTGCATGACGAAGTTCCCCCCTGCTGATCATCACAACTCATGGTTACATTCATCCATTAACAATAAACCAACAAGTAAAAAGTGCTTTCTTGTATTCTTGGTTTTCCAATGAAATAAGAAAGAAGAAAAAAAATTCTCCGACATTAAGCTGCGACTGCTTTCTAAGTAGATAGTGGCCGTAGTTTTTTTAAAGCAAGAGTGACAAAATTGCATGACGAAGTTCCCCTGCTGATCATCACAACTCATGGTTACATTCATCCATTAACAATAAACCAACAAGTAAAAAGTGCTTTCTTGTGTTCTTGGTTTCCGAATTAAAAGAGAAAAATAAAAATTGAAACTTTATAACTTTTAGCATTATTGTAATTATTGTGCTGTTAGCGGTGTGCTGCCTGAAAATTTTCTGTTGGCCGGGAATGGGTGGAAAATGATTTAAAAAATTACATTATATATAAAGCTAAATAATTATAATAGAATAACGTTTATTTCAATTTTTTTTACATGACATAGTGCCAGGTTGAGCGTTCGTTTAAGGCAAAACAATACCTGTGACAGAAGGAGTCACTTTCCACAGCTAAGATTAGATTTAAAACATTCAAAATAGTTTAAAAACATTAGAAAGGTAATTTTAAAATCAAAATTGTTGTGTAATAATGGTTATGGACGGGGAAGGGTTCCTAACGTTTCGGGGTACAGTCAGCGAAACTCAAGGTTGTAGGTTCGAATCCAACATTCTATCGATATCGTGAACCATTTCCGAGCACAAGCATTTTAAGCTTAGTTGGAGTGGTTAACGGGAATGTTAGGAAAGTTAGCAATATCCTTTTTTTTTAAAAAAAAACAATTGTTCGTGAAAATTCCCCTAATCACACAAGGTCGCAAGAAGGTTTTAATGCAGAGTCAATAACACGGGATGTACATCATAGATCCAAATACCAACTGTTCCTCATTAGGGAATCGAAGGCTACACTAGTGACGTAGCAACCTTTCTGAGCACTCATGCTGCGGCCTTTTTAAAACTGCAACATGAATGGGGTCACACCCACATGGGCACATCCGGGGTATGGTCACGCCCACACGGAATATCAGCCTGAAATAGCAGCATAACTTTACTATGTTTCGTATGTATGTATAGGGAACTGGGAACCCAATTAGGCGTAGTGAGAAATTCCATCTCAGTCCCAAGGGGTTACAACGCGTGTACATTCTGAATCTTTACTGGATATAGATGTCATGAGGCGGACTTATCACTTATCACCAGGTGAACTGTGCGCTCGTTTATCTGCCCTAATATTATATAAAAAAAGCCTTCAATGCTCTTATATATAAATAATCCGAATAATCTATATAACTCCGTAACCTAACGTGCTATAAATATCACAGGTATTTACGTTACTTAAACTTAATTAGAACAATAAAACAAAAGGTTAACTATTAATATAAGTAAATACCAAAGTAATAATGGACGAATGTAAATCGCTTACATTTAAGCATTTAATAACTACCAAGACATTCCAAGTTATTAACACCGGTATGCGTATTAGCACCGGTACGGTAGCTCATCTAATAATGACAAGGAGTTATTTTTTAGAAACAATAATCTCTATTATTATCGGTGGTACATATAGCCAATAATAATAATAGAGATATTAATGTAGATAATTCTTATTCAGAAGCAACTGACCGAGCCCTCTCGGGCACCCTCGAGTCAGACGCTCTCGCGGAACAGGGTAACGGTCCAAACCGAGGCTCCCTCTCGGGAACCCTTGTGCTGGTTATCCACTAATAGAGGTCTCGACTGCGCGCCATGAGCGCTCGGTCACCTATCGACCCGGCGAAACTGTAAAAGCCCTCGGGCTAACATCGGCCATCAGCCCGAATAAAAGGGAGTTATTTAATATAAACTTTAAACTTTAAAATCCTAGATAGAGCCGTTACTAGGTTAGTGTGGGGACCGTTTCGTCTGGTGAAATAAAGAAACCGGAGGATTTTATGCACTGATGGCCGTACATTTCTTAATGCTCGCGAGTGGCAACTATCTATGTATATCAAAATTACTTATACTTTTTATATAATATCTTACCATCAGATGAACTGCACTTTTTATTATTATTATTACATTAAGAGTAACAACACAGTTCACCTGATGGTAAGTAACTCCTGCGGCCCATGAGGTCTACATTCCTTGACAAGGAATCATAATGCCGATACATTGTCAGCCTCGAGGACTGAGACGGAATGTCTCGTCATCAGTAATAAAGGTCTCCGGATCCCTACACTCACCAAACGAAAGATAGCAGTATTGTGCTACTTTTTACGCTGGTATTCTTGCGTGGTCTTACCCCGGTGTCGAAGTGACCCATTCATTCTGCAGCTAGAAGCAACCAGCGCTTAAATTATAAAAATAATACAAATTATAAGTTGGAATCAAACCCACGCACTCGAAGTTTATAATTCGAAGAGTATATCTTAAAGCTTCTCATAATCTTAAAATGAGCTTAAGTTATGCCATTTCGAAAACTTTCCAACTGTCTGATACTCCAACACGAGGTGCAAGCGGAAGTTATTACAAGAGATACTGCAGTTTGTTACTAGCTGCAGAATAAATGGGTCAACTCAACCAGAGTAGGACCACGACCTCACAGAGTGCCAGCGTAAAATAACAGCATAATTTTGCCGAGTTTCGTCTAGTGAGTGCAGGGATCCGGAGAACTTTATTACTGGTGACGAGGCATTCCATCTCAGTCCTCAAGGGTGACAACGCATCTACATTATGAGTTCTTGTCAAGGATGAATGTAGATGTCATGGGCCGTAGGAATCACTTGCCACCAGGTGAACTGTATGCTCGTTTGTTACTCATAAAAAGTGACCATGCATCTTCGCATAAGAGAGAATTGGCCGTGTTTTCACCAGATTAGTACATTACGACAGTTCGAGGAATACATACAAATACAAAACACAAGGCTTAACCGGTAGATAAAAGGTTTATATAAATCCTTATAGATTTGCCCCGAGCATTCCCCTGTCAATGTCAAGTCAATATTCGATCGTTCTGCACTTATTCTACCAGCCTTGCTTTAATAACTAAGTTACTTAAGGAAACCGTTCGGAAATATGCGTAATAGTAACATAAAGGAGTGTATATAGATCTCAATGCTGGACATAAAACTTCTCTCTCTGGAGTGGACTTTTGGGCAAGTTTGGGAAAAATTATGAGAGTAGATTTTTATTTTTTACGCTGCGCGCGCACACCAACATTTAAAAGGGACACCATGGAGTTGGTAATTGTCTAAAGTTTTCGTGAGACCTGATATTATAATCTAGTAGTTATTCAAATATATATGAATCTACAACACGTGCTTTATATCAGTGGAGGTTAAAAAACATTATAATTATAAATTTAAAGTTAATTATATTTTTTTTTATTAAACCGTTATCAATAACATTTAGTGAATTTTCTTCCCAAACAAAAAGGGATTAAATTTTTAGTTAATTTTGTTTTGTTTTCGAAGTATAACTCCTTGTGTGCGTACTTAAGTACACAAACACGTTTATTTTTTAAATATTTTTTTCTTAAACATGCACAATTTTGTTTTGCTTGCACGAAAAGTTGAACCAACCGACTTTGTCCAGTGTTCAATTAATACGTTTTGTGAATTTTGAAAATGGCAGTAAGAAGCTTTCATTTTGTCCCGAATTGGCCAATTTTGCCTTGCCTCGTCACCCTTGAGAACTGAGATGGAATATCTCGTCACCAGTAATAAAGGTGTCCGGATCCCTACACTCCACCAGCTGCTGCTATTTTACGGTGGTATTCAGTGAGGGCGTGGTCCGTCCCCGGTTGGACTGCTGACCCATTAACTCTGCAGTTAGAAACAAACTGCAGCGTAACTCTACCGGGTACAAAATTCTTTATATTGCACACTAAGAACATTGTAATTGGATGACGATAAAAATAACTGGTTTATAAACGGTGGCAATGAATGGTCTAAGTCTAATAAACATATTTTCCCCTGCAACTTATATAAATATATATTAAATAGTTCATCGATAAAATACATACATACAATACTCGAACGTTAATACTAGGAATAAATATTGACCGGTCACGGTGACGGAGATGATTGCGCTGCCGATGCCTTAAATTCATTTGAAAATTTGAATATGCCAAATGCCTTGATGAAATATATTTCCTCCTTGCACTTGTGAACTAACACGAATTAACGCCGCCAATAAACATTCTAATTTACTTCAGCAAAGCCGTGCTAGCTTAGTGTTTAAGCGCCAGTCTTTAATTCACGGTGCGCTAGCGAACCGAGTTCGATCTTCGCTGCCGTCACCAATTAAATTGTTAGTTCCAATTTTAAATGCTGATACCTACCAGGCGTCGAAGGAAAACATCGTGATGAAACTATAAAATTAGATGTTGTAGAATTCCAACCCACAACATGATATAATAATATACTCGAATCTGTATTAATATTTTGCTATCATCTTTATTCCTGGCGTAGAGGCATCACATCTTAGTCTTCAAGGATGACAACGCATCTTCATCATGATTTCTTATCAAGGGTGAATGGTAGGTATCATGGGCCCCAAGAATCACTCAGTCAGGTGGACTGTGACGTCATTTGATAGCCTCAATATAACGAAAAATCTATTGAGTAATTAATCTACATTTATAGATTTAAAAGCTATTTTGAAGAAAACGTAACTGACGTATTAGATATTTTTTTAACATATTTGTGAAACTACTTTGCGAAACGGATTTAAAAATAGGTAATATTTTTAAAGAATTTTTCCAAAGATTTATTCCAGTTATACTATTATTATAATGAGAGAAGAAGAAATAACCGAAAGTAGATCGAGAGAGAACACATCGTCACCAAAAAAATATCTCATTTTTGAAAATGATCTACTGAACAAAATTCCAGAGAGTTTTAAATTATATCAAGCGAAACAGAATAAAAGTTACGCAATAATTTTTTACTTGAAAATTGGAATATTTCAATCATTGTGTATTATAGAAATCCTTTAGCTAGAAATGTTATAGTTACTGCGTCTAACTTTAAGATAACATGGAAATTTTCATGAAAATATAAATTTTGCATATCAAACATCATATCCGATATAAAACCAAAAATCTTGATTACACATCTACAGAACAAACCATTTAACTTTTAACAATAACCTGAATTCCTATTTTAAACGTTAAAAACAATCGTGGTAATAAAACAATACTGTTACCGAAAACAATCCAAATTCCGCGAAATACGTTTAAAACAACAATTAAACATAACATATTTCGGTGCAAACAAACAGAAACGTCAACTATTTAAGTACAGATATGCCAAAACATATGTTACCTGATAAGGCTCGTCAGGCTTGCTGGGGTAAGATACGCTGCGCCGGTAATCTGGAGGCCTGGGGGGTGCTGGCGCTCTACGCCAAGGGGCGAATGCCGAGGGCTGCGGGGGCTGTGGTGCCGGCCATCGGTACTGCGGGGCTCGCCTGAACGGAGCCCTGTACTGTCTCTCATCGTCGCCGACGCTAGGTGCGCCGGGATACTGTAACTCACCCATACACGAAACGCGTCCGACCAGCGCCGCGGCCGGACGTGTACTGACGATAAGACCTATCGCCTATCGGGTCGATGTCAAATGCGCGCGCATGCCGCGTTCCGTTTTTGAAATTCGAATTTATACTTTTTTTTCAGCCGCAACACCGTCTCTTTGAAGGCTGTATCACGGATTGTCTTTGCTCGAATGCGTCAAAATGTTTGCGCGTTTACGCCCGCCATTTATAAATTTATTTTCGCTCAGTGTGCACCAAAATAATTGTTAATATAACTAGAAATAACATTTTCGATAATAATTATTAATAATCAAGTTTCACTTTTTTTTATAATCGTGTTATTCAATATTTTATCCATCTCACTGCGGAAAAAAAACCTTCGCCTCATCTCGCTGAAGTGCTGTTTTTTTTGCCAAGTCCTCGAAAGTGACTTAAGATTTACATCAATTTATAATATGGATGACCTATATCCTTAGATTCATCTAGGGATACTTTTAAAAACATATACGCAGTGCAGGTTTTGTATAAGATACCCATACAAAACCTGCACATAGAAGGTTTGCTTTGACGACTGACGCCATCTGGTGGTGGGACTTATAAATTCAAACACAATACAACTGTATGTGGCATTATTTGTCATATAATAGATGAGACATGTCGTTTACTAACCCCTCACTAATATCATGAAAAATTGACAAAGGATAATAAGAAGAAACTCTTGCGGCTTTCAACAGATGGCGTGATAATTATCTAGAAATTAAAAGTATTGAAGTCTGTGTTATATGAAGTTCGTTAATCCACTTTTTCCCAATTCTCTTTGTTTCCTCAAATACCATAAAAAAAAGAAAAAGAAATAATTTAGGTAATAATGAAGGTCCAACTTTTCGTAGACCGACGCAGCTACGCTTCGTAGCCACGCTGTAGCTGTGTCCAGATATTGTATGAAAGTTAATTTAATATTCTACTCTGGGACTTAACTTTATACCATTAAATGAAATTATTTAATGTGGTAACACTTCTATTCGTGTGTTGTTTTTACGGCTTCACAACTTAACTTGAAAAACACACATAACACACCGGGCAAAACTTGAATCCTATTTATGCCTAAATCAGCCAGGATGTCCTGTTGAAGTTTAGGCTATAATTATTGTAAACTAAATATAATCATATACATAAATAATTTATAAACATCATACTTATCTACATAATTATATGGCATAATTAGGGCAACACAGATAAACTCTTACTACGTAAAACCGTCAGGTAATGTGGTCAGATCATCATCAGATGATCAGAACCACGTTGCAGCAAATTGCTAGTAGTAGTATTAACACAAACAGCGCCCCCACCTCGGATCCGAGTGTGAAAGGTTCTATTTTAATAGAATAGAATAAACATTTATTCGACACAAGAGGTCAAAACAAAACAAGCACAAAAATGTAAAACAAAACAGAACAATAACAAAAGAAATTAATAAAGGTCTCGGCTGAGTGCCCTAAGCGCTCGGCCACCTACCGCACCTACCCACGCTCAACCCGGTAAAGCTACAAAGCCCTCGAGGAAAACAGTAGCCATCAGCTCGAAAAAAAAAACAGGATTTTTTTTTATTTATTATTGGCTCGACTGGGGAGTATTAGCCGAGCAGCATAAAGCTGTTACTAGTTAAGAAATATTCGTCGTGATCGGTCAATGGTGAAAACTGCATCAGGAGTCTTCTTGTTGAGTCTACATGTAGGTGTTTATGAGACGGGGACATCTAAAATGGATACAGAAAGTAACGATATGTTTTGCACAAATGTCGTCCAGGTAATCCAAGGCCAGCTTCTTAGAAATCAGAGATACGGGAAACCAATTACAGGTAACAAGCTGGAGAAGAATGGATCAGCTCGACCGGAGTAGTACCACGCTCTCACAGAATACCAGTGTAAAATAGCAGAGTAATGCTGCTGTATTTCCTGTGGCGAGTGTAGGGTTCCAGAGAACCTTATTACTGGTGACGAGACATTCCATCTCAGTCCTCAAGAGTGACAAAATATCTGCATTATGATTCCACGTCAAGGATGAATGTAGATATCATGGGCCGCAGGATTACTTACCATCAGATGAACTGTGTGCTCATTGCGTTACTCTCATTGTAATAATAAAAACAAAGCACAGTTCACCGGACGGTAAGGGATGAATGCGGCAATAAACACCTACAACATATATGCATAACCACCCCTGAGAGGCGAGTTTCAATATTGTATCATTACCAGTACTCCGTTTCCCAAACTCACCATACGAAACACTCAGCTATACGTTACTATTTTACGTCGATGTGAAATATCGAATATAAATATGAGGGCGTCGTCTCTGGACGAACTGACACATTCAGCTGTGAACTAGAGACAATGTCACTCCGAAATCGACGAAAGGGACTTATGTGTGTAAGATAGTATTATCGATTATAATATTAAATCGAGAATACTATCTTTTTATATAGTTGTTTCTTTTTTATTTATGTTTATGTACTATTCACACCATATGGTACAACATATTGAAGTTGTAATTGCAAATTGAATTACAAATAACTGAACGTCAACCGGAATGTTAGTAAGGTAGGATTAGTAAGGTAGGACTGCTAAAATAAAAAAAATAAAGATAATGTTGAAATTTTAGCGCACACTGTGCAAAAGGTTCGATATAAAAAAAATCAATTATAACGAATTACATAATCCGTAGACAAATTCGCAACACCGTAATGTAATTTTGAACAAAAATTAAAAAGCTACGTTTCGGGAAGTAAACCGTTGCTTCAATGCGGATACCGGCCCGCAGTGAAGCTTCGCGGCTGACTCTACTGCAAACTGTGCCATTAGGCTGCTCATACATTGGAGCGGTTTGCTTATTTGAGCAAATAAAGTTTTTTTTTTTAAAGAATGCTAGAAATTATAGTATAATAAAATTAATAACATTACGTTTAACAACTCCAACTAAGTGCTAACTTGTGCTACTATTGTCATTTGGCGTGAAATAAAAAAATATTACTATCTTCAATCATATTGTAAAGCTGTAAATATAAATACGCCAAGTGCATTGCGAATTTTTGAACGTTAATCTATTCAGCGATCCACACATCGTGACATACGGAATCGGAGACGTGATAGCATGGTACCGTACCTGGTCCACAAATTTAAAGTCTCTCAGCGGACTATGGAAAGGACTAAGGTCAGAGTTTCTATGAGTACGTACTTTAATCTGAAAAAAGATAATCTCACAAAGAACCAAAATGATCGACATCTGAACCATAGGGATAAACGAGTTCTTGAATCGAGACCACGGTCAGGGAAACGTAGTTAACAGTTTAACAGTGGTAGAGCTACGCTGCAATCTCCAATTTCTAGCCTCAGAATGAATGGGACAGCCCTCCCTGCGCCCTCATAGAATACCAACGTAAAATAGCAACATAATGTTGCTGTGTTACGTCGGGTGAGTGCAGCGATCCGAATATCTTTATTACTGGTAAAGAGGCATTCCATCTCAGTCCTCAAGGGTGACAAGGCCTCTGCATTATGATTCCTTGTCAAGGATGAATGTAGATGTCGTAGGCCGCATGAATCACTTACCATCAGGTGAACTGTGTGCTCATTTGTTTCTCTCAATTATATATATAAAAAAAAGTATGGTCAGACTAAGAAAATCGAAAATCTACCCAAGCTCGCTGGCAGGAGCTTAATTAGATGATCCAATGATCGTCTCCAGCGACGTGCAATCAGAGAAGCCAGTCCAACAATGGACTTATGATGATTGAATAATTCGTGTTCGTTGCCCTAATGTGCGAACACGTTTATTATGCTAACCGTGCCCTGCATTGGGGCATGCCTATTTAGGTCAGAGTAAATAGGTTAAAAAGTTTTTCCAACGATTTGATAGCGCCTTTCATATTAACTTAACGTTACCTTTTACGTCATAACTACGTTGTTAGTTTAAAGACTAGAGCAGATGTGATATGTTCGTTTAATCATCTTCATATATGATCATATAATTCTACCAATATCTAGTCAGAATTTTCAATATCTTTTGGACTAGACTTTGGCGATAGTTACGATATAATTTAAACAATACATATAAGGTCGATCTGGATCGACGAATGATTATTTTTTATTATATTATATTACAGTTCACCCGATGGCAAGTGATTCCTGCGGCCCACGACATCTAAATTCATCCTTGACAACGAATCATAATGCAGATGCGCGACTTCCGGATGTCATAGTTGACCGGAACTAAACAATTATAAATGATTATTTGTAGTTGGAGTGGTTTACCGGAATTAGTAATGGTAATAGCATTGCCTAATATTCTTTACAAATATATATATATATATATATATATATATGTTCTTTCACTGATACGCCTGGTTTATTGCGATGAATTTCGTCCCTTTAGATAGCGATTAATGCAACATTTTATAGTATTCATCTTAACATATTTAATAATTCGTATTATAGTTAGTTTTATTCAATGTGCAGTGGTTCACATAAACGTCAGTGAACACTACACTACGTACTGCATGGTTTTATGAGATAACCAAAAAAAATTGTATATAGAAGAGGAGGAAAACTAACTCATCTGATGGTAATTCAACTAGTCTATGAACATCCGCAACATCAGAGATCTTGCAGATGCGTTGACGGCCTTTAAGAAAAGTGGAGGCTCTTTTCTTAACGTAGTATCGGCTCCGGAAATACGACAGCTCTATAAGTACGAGTGGTAGACCTACACTGTAGGTTGTTTCTAGGTGCTGAATGAAAGCTTTACCGGGGTAGGACCGCGCCCTCACAGAATACCAGCTTAAAATACTGCTGTGTTCGTCTGGTGATTGTAGCGATCCGGAGACCTCTATTACTGGTGACGAGGCATTCCATCTCAGTCCTCAAGGGTGGCAACGCGTCTGCATTATGATTCCTTACAGATGATTAATGTAGGACATTACTTAGGGTGAACTGTGTGCTCATTTGTTTCTCTCAATTATATATATAAAAAAAAGTATGGTCAGACTAAGAAAATCGAAAATCTACCCAAGCTCGCTGGCAGGAGCTTAATTAGATGATCCAATGATCGTCTCCAGCGACGTGCAATCAGAGAAGCCAGTCCAACAATGGACTTATGATGATTGAATAATTCGTGTTCGTTGCCCTAATGTGCGAACACGTTTATTATGCTAACCGTGCCCTGCATTGGGGCATGCCTATTTAGGTCAGAGTAAATAGGTTAAAAAGTTTTTCCAACGATTTGATAGCGCCTTTCATATTAACTTAACGTTACCTTTTACGTCATAACTACGTTGTTAGTTTAAAGACTAGAGCAGATGTGATATGTTCGTATAATCATCTTCATATATGAACATATAATTCTGCCAATATCTAGTCAGAAAGAGGCACGCTAGACATTGGCAGAATAATCACAACGATAGTTGCGATATAATTTTAAAAAAATATATAAGGTCCAGACCGACGAATGATTATTTTTTATGATTACACAGAGAGTAACAAACTCACACACAGTTCACCCGATGGCAAGAGATTCCTGCGGCCCACGACATCTAAATTCATCCTTGACAACGAATCATAATGCAGATGCGCGACTTCCGGATGTCATAGTTGACCGGAACTAAACGATTATTAATGATCATTTGTAGTTGGAGTGGTTTACCGGAATATTAGTAATGGTAATAGCATTGCCTAATATTCTTTACAAATATATATATATATATATATATATATATATATATATATATATATATATGTTCTTTCACTGATACGCCTGGTTTATTGCGATGAATTTCGTCCCTTTAGATAGCTATTAATGCAACATTTTATAGTATTCATCTTAAGATATTTAAAAATTCGTATTATAATTTGTTTTCTTCAATGTTTAGTGGTCCACGTAAACGTCAGTGAACACTACACTACGTACAGTTTGGTTTTATGAGATAACCAAAACAAATTGTATATAGAAGAGGAGGAAAACTAACTCATCTGATGGTAATTCAACTAGTCTATGAACATCCGCAACATCGGAGATCTTGCAGATGCGTTGACGGCCTTTAAGAAAAGTGGAGGCTCTTTTCTTAACGTAGTATCGGCTCCGGAAATACGACAGCTCTATAAGTACGAGTGGTAGACCTACACTGTAGGTTGTTTCTAGGTGCTGAATGAAAGCCTTACCGGGGTAGGACCGCGCCCTCACAAAATACCAGCTTAAAATACTGCTGTGTTCGTCTGGTGATTGTAGCGATCCGGAGACCTCTATTACTGGTGACGAGGCATTCCATCTCAGTCCTCAAGGGTGGCAACGCGTCTGCATTATGATTCTTTACATTACTTAGGGGAACTGTGTGCTCGTTTCTCATTCTCAAAACAACAAAAAAGAAACAAAAGGGAATATAATTTTCTCATGTGGAAAAACACTCTTGATTTAATTTTAAAAAAAAGTACACGAGTACTATGAACATGGTAAAGTCACGCTCTAAATAATTCTGTCCCTATTTAAAAATATAAATATGGTTAAATAGGGACAGAATGCCAGCCTTATAAAGCCCCTTATATCTGTTGTGTTTCGTCGGGTGAATGATGAAACCGGAGGCCCAAAGCACTGGTGACGAAGCATTCCGACCTAACCATCAATGTATCCTTAACGCATCAAGACTCCTCGTTAATGATTGTGGGTGGTCACTTAGTGTTACCTTTGTTCTCGTATATCACTCCTAATTTTATTAAAAAAAAAGAAATATGATCCTGCCTTCCGTGGTTCCACCATCTTGATGGTTTCCGGTTCACCACGGACCGTTTTAAACAATGCCTCTTTGTACCTCGCACGGCAAAATTGTCTTCAATATGGTTTTATTAATTGTTTATATTTATGTTTTGTTATGAGTTATGACGCACAGTATACCAGTTTGAAATAGCAGCATAATGCTGCTGTGTTCGTCTGATGAGTGTAGGGATCCGGAGACCTTTATAAATGTTGACGAGGCGTTCCATCTCAGTCCTCATGGGTGACAACACATCTGCATTGTGATTAATTGTATCACTTGATATCAGGTGAACTCATTTTTTTCTCTCGATATATTAAAAAACATAAAAAGGATTTTTTCATGATAATTCCTACTCAGATGCATTATGATTACTAATCCTAAATAGATCCCTTTTTTTTGCAAAGAAAAAAAGACAAAACTCAGTAGCCCTAAACTACTTTATTGCTATAAAGGGGTGACACCCATTTATAGCGTACAGTTCTCGTACATATGGTTATTAATTCCTATTCCCACTATTTTCACATTGAACCTCGTTAAATAATCATAATTCAGATACATTATGATTACTAATCTTAAAATGATCATTTCCGCGGTATCAGCGCCGCGCCCGGGCGTTCTTTCGGCTGTTTTTGATTTTGTGTTTCATTGCTGGTTTTTTTTTAGTAAAGTAATGTATTTTTCATGAAACTATCGTTTCATTTAGATGTACTAACATGACGGAGCGTAAATAATGCTAATAAAACGTTTTAAAAATATGATTTTTTAATCAGGATCGATTTTTTTCCGTGCCATCATCAAAGGTGTCATTAGTACTATCGTCTGTCTTCGTTTTCGGAAGCGGTCTCCTAATACCCTGTATATGGTTAATAATTCCTATTCCCACTACATTCACATTCAACCTCGTTTAGTAATCATAATTCAGATGCATTATGATTACTAATCCTAAAAAGATTCCAGTCTTTCTTTTTCACCAGACAAAATAGTAAACCTACCCCTAAACTACTCTAATGCGCGGTATTCCAGAAAGCGTGGCCTGACCCCAGTCTAAACAAGTCTGTTTTTCCTCCTACAACTAGTTCAGAACTGCAATGTTAAAACGCGTACGTCTGTGATTTTTTTGTATATAAAAAACCATTTAATGCAATGCTGCCCATGAAATCTACATACATACATACTCCACAAAGATTCACGATGCATTGTTAAACCTGAGGATTAAGAAGGAATGTCGCGTTATAGCGCCCGGCAAACTTCTTGAACAAAAATCGGCGTAGTGGGGGAAAGTTCGCGCACGTACACTTTCGGACAAAACTATTGAAATATTTTATGTATTTGTTTTAATTGGGAATGGTAAAAAAATATAACAGACATGCATAAAGCCTTTATTACTTTTGTATTTTACGACAATACATATCGAGTTAATAATTTTCGATTATTTTCTGTCCTTTTCCACCGGAATCCCAACTCCTTTAAAATTCGACGAAGACTGCGTTCGGATCCATTAAATTGTATATCTTCTTTTAATTTCTTTTGGAGCTTAGCCACAGTAGGCAGTTCTTTTTCAGTGATGCGAAAATTGTGCACACATATTTTAATCACCGATTTGTCGATCCCTGTGATTTTCTTTTTGCGAAACCTTTTTTTTTCCTCTAGTTCTAAACACAGTGAGAAACTTTATACCTGGAATTGGGACCTGAACAAATGAATAAGCAATTTGCATTATGCTACTATTTTACGCTTGTATACTGTAAAAGCTTTTAATATCACGGTACGCAAGCAAACCGTGTTCAATTCTGGTGCCAGTGCCAATGAAATCGGAGACCCTAAAACAAATAAATAAATTAATCTTGGTATCACCTTCTAGTACTATTTTCCTGTCGGAATGTAATTCGTTAATTCCATTCCCCCATCCCCAGTTGACCTTTTGTGTCGTAATATATGTACATCCTGACCGTCCCGTGTGAATACAACACGAAACATCATTTTAAAACCTCTGCAGTAACCTTTATCATATAGCAAAAATAAGGTCGAACACCATCTGTTGATGTAATAACAAAAACAAAATAGATAGAGAAGATAAATTTTATTTAACTCCAGAGCTATATAGTTCGATGTAGTATTAATATGTTTCTTGGACAATAGATGGCGCACAAATCAAACTTATTCTGTAATAAATTATTTATCATCCTTCTTAACTATTTATTAACTATATAATTACTCAGAGAAATACTAACTATTGAATTAGTTACTTTGCTTTATGTTGAAGCTACTATACTTTTAATATTCCCTTTACTCAAAAAATTAAACAAACTAAAAATACCAACATTCTTGTTACAAGTTTTTTCTACTACTATAATATTACGGGGAAATTAGTATTACAAATTTATAATAGATTACTTACTTATCTTGAAATATTATAATATTTAGCCTTGATAATATAAATGAATAATGTAATAAATACACTCATATAAGACTTTATTAACATTGCCCTCAATGAATATATAATTGGTAAATTGATAAATGAATTATACTTCTTATAATAACATTTTTAATTAATGACTATCTTAATTAGCACACATTACGCATGATGTCGTAGTATTATAAATTGAACATAGATGGCGCATTTACTAATTAAATCTTGTGAACTAGTACTTATTTTAGTTGTTATTATAAATGACAAGATATGCACATTACTAAGATAAATTTCTTATTATTTAATTAAATTTTTTAGAGATTTATAAATATTTAATTAACAAGAATTAATACACCAAATTTCTCTTTTTACGCATGTGTAGGTGACAAAACAGCATAACCCACTTCATGTCGAGTGATTATTGCAGAATTGTAGACAACACACCATCTTCGATGAGTTGTTTAGACAAATATTGAGGATTAATATAGAATCCCGCTTAATCGGTCTAATATAAAATTATCCATTAATTGAAAAAATAAACTTATTACATTTTATGCAAAACTCTCATATCTAATAAGTTATAAAACAACACTCGGTGATAACTTTACCCTTTTTATCTTCGTACAACGTAATCCAAACAATTTACGTGGATACATATACGAGGTTACATTGCTTAGGGGTGTACTCTGATGTTTTTGTTGTATCGATAAATTGCATTTTATTAAAAAGGCGCAGTTAGCTTAACTTATAAGAAAAAGAAGATGTTTATTCGTAACAACAACACTATACAGTAATAAACGTATAAATAATTAGTTAAAATTTAATTAGTTTTTATTTAATAGTTTCCCAAAAATATTAATTGTAGTACCACCGGATTGGTGTAACACCGTTAAAAAAATAAAATTATATAAAAAAAAACGGAATTATAAGAAATATGCTTAATTATTCTACTACTAGTTATTGCAGAAATAGTTTATTTTACTTTATTAAGGAAACATACAAACTATTAAAATAATTAACTGATAAAATTACATTGTCCTTAAGTCAAAAAAAATACGCTGCGTTGGCACGCTAGTGGTCAAAGTACAAGGTTGCTGCGTTGTGGGCTCAGGGTTCAGCGATTCCCAGATAAAAGATAATGTGCATTAAAAACTGTGGATTTTACTAAAACGAACCTGCTCAAACAATTGTAAAATCTTAATTTTTGAGTGACTAATTTGTGAGCTTCTACCAAATAAAAAAAGAAACATAAATAACAAGGCTTAGAAATCTTGAAGTCGATTGTAAATAATCGACATTACATTGAGTTACATTGAGAGAAACAACATTATTCTAATCGTATTACATCACTTGTTATCGACAAGTGTTTAAACATCGACTTCACTACTTAGTTGTGTTAGTACTCCAGTTATAACAAAACGTGTACGAGATCATCGTATAAAAATGAACGAGTTTGAACCAACGGGTACGTATAAATAAGGTGTTATTTTTGAAAGTAAGGCTGATATTAATTTAACCTTAAATAAATTATCTTAATTTTACTAAATAACAATATATTATATTGCTTTGAACTTAGTGTTGATTTAAGTATGTATATTAAATATTTTTTTTGTGAAAGTTTCAACGAAATTAGTACAAATTTTCAATTATACATTGTTAATGATTGGTAAAATAATAGTGAAACACAGTATTTTAATATATTGACTTCCTACTGAAAGTTTTTATTACATTTGTGATTATTTTAAAGTCATTTAAGTCATATAAAAAACCTGCATAAGAAATTATTAAAAAAAAACCAGAAATATGTTATTTTTGCCTGAAAAATGTTAGTAAAAATACTTTAACCTAACCTCATTTGCAAATAAAGTATTTAAGCATGAAAACATTTGTATTTAAAGAAATAGCAAAAACAAAGCACTGTGTTACATTATTTTTATTGAGTTTTGCTTATCTATCATTTTATATTTTTATTGCAACTTGATTACGGGTAACTATTAAAATATAGCGTTTTAAAATAAAGCATATAAACATTTATTGATAAATATTAATCGAAGCATATTTATCTTGCCTTTTTTTAAATTAAATGCCGAAATCCTAATAGAGAATAAAAAAAATCTTTCACTGTTTCTCGTCACTTTTATAGAATCGGATGACCCCTAGTCAGACTTAGTGGCGAATTATTTATGTTCGCGATAATTTGAGAGATGCAGATGCCTCAGAATTTATTAGGGTTGCCATCCGTATTTTACAGCTATTATATTTCTTTTATATATTGTACTCAATTCCGATATAACGTATTTAATATATCATAAGGGCAATAAATCAAGAGAAAAATATATTTTTTTCAACAGATTGCTTATAAATACACTAACGAATGGAAAGTAGCGGAATGAAAAGAATAGGGCGACCATAAATTTAATAACTAATGAAATCCTTACTATTATATTACCTTTTATTATAATTGATACTTTTTTGCAACTTTGTAGTAGCTGTCAAATTATTTAACTATATAAAAAGAAAATGTCTGTATAATTGTGAAGTGGGTCATATGGCTATGGAGAGGTAAAGAGGAATATCTTATAAGTGTCCCCAATATGTATGGAATTACGATGGCGCTACAAGAGGATAAAATTTGAACGCGCTAATACTTACATAGTAAGACAGAGAAAAAATATACTTTAAATTCATCACATCGGTTGTTACTGAAAACCACAGATTAATATATTTTTTTTTTGAGATTATACTGTTGCAATTATTCACTGTCTATACGTTCGAGATTATCATTAATAACAAACAGTGCCATCATTAGTTAATTTAATTAATTTATTAGTAAATAATCAATTAATAAGTAATTAAATATTATATTATATATTACTACTCTATTTATAAAAAATATTAATATTTGAGACGTTTCTCTTATACTTCACTACAACGCAAACAATCGCCAGTACAGAGGCTTTTGGTATACTAGCGCCATTCTGTTAATTTATTGAACCCTTACGTTTATATGGTCCCTGTCAGTAATAGTAGAGACTATATAAACTGTAATTTTTAACTAATCTGTAATTTTTTTTATTGTATTGAGGATGGCACATGAACACAAAGTGCACCTCATGGTAAGGGATTCATGCCCATGACACGCATATTGATACTTATTAACGAATCATAATGCAAATACGTTGACACCTCTGAGAACTAGAATGGAATCCCATTTCCGATGATAGAGGTTTCGGAATCCCGGAGAGTATACCTAGCCAAATTAATATATCCTTATATATCTTATAGTTCCTTTTTTATACGCTCGCTCTTGCTTATATACATTGGAACTTGGTATTTACTGTCAAAAAGTATACTCATTTTTTCTTAAATCAAACAATACTGTAATATACACAACTCGATATCCTGATAAAGTAGTAATGCCCAACTCGAAAAGTACATTATACTCAAATAATTATTATACTCAAATAATTGTTATCGGATGACCATTCAAATATATAATCCCCTTAAATATAAAACAATTTGAGTTAAGTCGATTCGGATGTCACCTAATGTGTGGCTCATAAAAAAACAATTTATTCGTAAATAAGATGTTACATTCAAAGAACGTATATTGACTGATGAGTGCTGCCTATTTTTACCCTTGAGTCAGACGCTCTCGCGGAACAGGGTGACGGTCGAAGGCGAGGCTACCTCTTGGGAGCCCTTGTGCTGGTTACCCACTAATAGAGGTCTCGACTGAGCGGCATAAGCGCTCGGTCACCTCTCAACCCGGCGAAACTGTAAAAGCCCTCGGGCTAACAGCGGTCAACAACCCAAAAAAAAAATGCCTATTTGTTGAAATAACCTATTATTATAGAATTTTGAAATTTAGTAAATTTAAATATCATTGCATAATTATTTGTAATTGTATAATTTAATTTGTTTTTTGAATCATCTTTGTTTCTTGATCATAATTATGTCAAAAATGCTGAAATGTGTGATATTATATGAATAAATATTATTATATGTTTAACAAGTATTTTTCTTTTGGATAATCGCGAAAAAAAACACAAAACGACATCCACCTTTTGAAGTCAATTAAAAACCTGTGCTTTGGGTAACTTTTCCAGAGCACCAGCACGTTAGGTATAATCCACTTAAAGACGAGTGGATCCTGGTCTCCCCTCACCGATGCCTTCGGCCCTGGAGTGGGCAGACAGAGGAGCCGCCTGATGAGCCACCCGCAGACCCTAACAACCCATTGAGAGCTGGAGCAGTTAGGTCTAATGGACAGGTATAAGGGTCTTAAGGCTTGTTTTAGAAACTTTTTTTTTATGTTTACGACCACATATTACACTTTTTTTATTTAAATTCCACTCCATTAGTTGGAAAGCTGAAAATGCTTGTGGTAGAAGCCATCTTCTTACACTTCACTACAACAATTGAATGGCGGCTTCGAACCTGCGACCTTAAGTATCGCAGACCGTACCCAAAACCATTAGGCTATCGACGCTTCAAACTTTATATGTCATGCCCACAGACCATGACAGCCCTATGTGAATGATCACACTAAAGAGTCACTTCGCAGCATCGTCGTTGTCTAACTACTCAGCGGGCCTCCCGCTCGCGAGTCCAATTAGATAAAGCTGTAAAGGTCAACCAACCACCATTAATACTCACACACACAAAAAAGAGATTCGTGGCCTATACGTATACCTGCCTAATATAATATTAATCTATGTATTCATTACAGCGCAACCCAATCTATACGTCCACGTACGTGTTCCCCAATGACTTCCCAGCATTATTGGCGAAGGTACCAGAGCCTCCACCACCGGAACACCCCTTGTTCCAAGCAGCACCAGCTAAAGGGACATGCAGGTACAAGCTAATTGGTTAACAGTAATATAGCCACGCTGGTTTTAGGTGCAACCCATTTATGGGTCGGGCTGACTGGGAATTGACCACTCCATCACCTGCCCCATACCCTTATCAGGACCCACAGATCTAATTTAACTCAATTAAAATCAATCCTCTATTAGTTGCCTTATACGACAGTACATTACCCCCATTCTAAAATCCCGGGACTAGAGGGCTAATCCTCCAGCCCCCCCCCCACCCTTTACCTCATTCTAAAGGCCCCGAACTAAAGGGCAAACTAGTAATAGGGTCCACGGTTTCTTTCATACATGAGAACAGAGTTGGAGCCTCGCTTTCAGTAACTTGGTCCCTGTACCCCTCCATACCAAACGAAACACGGCAACGTTATGCTGCTATTTCGCACTGGTATCGGTTGTGAGAGCGTGGCCTTTCCATATCGATCCGAGCCATTTATTCCGCATCAAGTTTAAAGTTATAGTCTGTCTGCTTCGACTTCATTTATTCGATTTATAGCAATTTTAATAACTTCATTTCAGGGTAATGTGCTTCCATCCAGATTCAACAATGACCATACCACTGATGTCTGTAGAAGAAATACTGGCGGTTATAAACGAGTGAGTACCCATATCGTAAATGTTTTGATTTGTTAAATGTGAAAACACCCTATATATAGCAATAACACTATCTAAAGAATGTCCTGTAATTAATGTTTAGCCTTGACAACCTAGTTATGGAAGCAAAACCTGTACATATTGTACGTGTGTCTGTGTCAGCGGTCGTGGGGATATTAATGTGTTTAATACTAACGAACACTAATTAATCCTTATAGGTGGATAGAACAACTAAACGAGCTGGGTCGTCGCTACACCTGGGTCCAAATCTTCGAGAACAAGGGCGCCATTATGGGTTGCTCGAACCCTCACCCTCATTGTCAGATTTGGGCGTCCAGCTTCCTCCCCAATGAGCCCCGAGTAAAGGACAGGTAAACTTTTGGATACTGTATAACAAAATATAAATTAAATAGCATATATTTATTGATATATGATGATTTTTTTACATGCTTCTTCTCCAGCGCCCACGCATTCCGAAACGGTGGTACAGGTATAGCTAATAATAGCAATATTTATTAAGATAATCCTTTGTCAGAAGCAACTGACCGAGCCGAGGGTCCTCACGGGCACCCTCGAGTAAGACGCTCTCGCGAAACAAGGTAACGCTCTCCCTATCAGGAGCCCATGTGCTGGTTACACATAAATGGAGGTCTCGACTGAGTGCCATAAGCGCTCGGTCACCTCTGAACCCGGTGAAACTGTAAAAGGCTAACGGCGGCCATCAGCCCGAAAAAAAATTACACAATCTTTGTGAAGATCTTGAACACGAAGCTAGGATTTAACCAATGTGTCACAGAGATTAGTGTCATCCCGATTAAAGATTACACCTGTTATGCAAATAAAATATAATAAAACTATGAACTTGTGTGTGCGATGTATGAGTTTGTGTGAATGCGTGTGGTTAAGTGAGTGTGTGTATAATGTCAGGATTATAAAATATACTATACAGACGGTTCCTTTAATATGATAATAACAAAGTCAGAAAACATGAAAAAACGAACGAACGCTCACATGACAATTCATTTGACAAAACCACGACCATAGTATAATATTTTTTTAAATGTTTATTCTTCTTTCATCTCGGCTCGTTTCCTGTTCTCATTATTTAATAATAAATACTTGACAAAACAAATAATAGTCAAGTTTGAAGTGTTGTAATTACGTTCATTATTTTCTAGACTTATGCAATATATAAAACTTTCTCTTAATTAATCTCTAAATATATATATAAAATCTCAAAATATTCCTAGAAATAAGTATTCGGTAAGTCATAGATTTTCGTGACTACGCTAAGCATTTGCTCATCATAAGCCGAGTAAATGACTATAAATTTCAACGCAGTCTTAACTTAGTAAGCTAAGACCAAACAAAGTCTAAGTACGCTTTATAAATTTCAGCATTAGTCTTGAATCTTTACCGATGATGGAAGCTGTTTGTGAGAAGTAGTCATCACTTACCATCGGGTGAACAGACTAATATGAATTAATAATATGAATTTAAAAAGTATTCATCAATATACATACGAAATATTTTAACAATCTCACCGTTTTGATATTCGATTTCAAATTTATTAGATCACTCCGCGATTCGAAACCACGCCGTCACTGACGTATTTTATTTAGAAATATATTATCCATTTTCAGATGTCAAATGGATTATTACAAGAAATATGGAAAAACTTTACTAATCGATTATATACAGCAGGAGTTGGAACAAAAGGTATGTAACAGTAGATTAAAGTATGATCATGTCCTCCCGCTTTAGATGACATCGGTTGCGTTAAAGTGTTACTATAGTGCCGTGACCACAGTGGCGCCTCATTCGGCCTCCCTTAGTCCGATTTGATGGAAAACAGTAAGATCGGAAGAAGAGCATGCAGCCCACCTGATGGTTGGTGATTACCACCGCCCGTGGAGCAACACGAGAGGAGTAGCAGATGCGCTGCCGGCCTTTGAGGAAGGTGTAAGTTCTTTTCTTGAAGGTACTTAAGCCGTTTCGGCTCGGAAATACCCCTGGTGGCGGCTGATTCCACAGGGTTTTCGCGTAACGCGCGCAGTGGTGGATTGTCAACCATCGAAATGATGAGGACGTAAATTTGAATTCTGCCGTGGTGTATAACTAGTGAGTGGAATTAATCTGAACAACTCAGAACACTCCTCATGATAAATTCGGTAAAAAAAATATCTTTTATTGCAGGAACGTATAGTGATACAGAATTCTGAATGGATCGCCCTTGTCCCATATTGGGCGGCCTGGCCCTATGAGACAATGCTTCTGCCTTTAAACAACAGTCCGCAGAGGATGAATGACTTAAATCCAGAACAGAAGAGAGGATTAGCCGAAATCATGAAGCAATTGAACACAAAATATGATAACCTGTTCCAGTGTAGTTTCCCTTATAGCATGGGGTGGCATGGTAAGTTAAACTGGAATTTATTT
The DNA here is from genome assembly GCA_029286865.1 of Teinopalpus imperialis. Taxonomy (NCBI): domain Eukaryota; kingdom Metazoa; phylum Arthropoda; class Insecta; order Lepidoptera; family Papilionidae; genus Teinopalpus; species Teinopalpus imperialis. Next base: position 5,002,217 of record JAGSMU010000038.1, on the reverse strand, counting down.
TATTTTTCAATCACAACGTTTATTAAAATTACAAAATAATATTAACAATAAAAATAATCTATATAATTTATATACAGACGCACAATATATTTTTTAATATCTATTGAGTCAAAAAATATATACTTTATTATTTATCGTAATTTATGTTATTTAAAGAACTGTCACATTTAATGCGAGAACGGCGGACAAGTGAAAAATTCAATTCAATTGAATTCATTTATTATCGGATAACAGTGATCCATTAATACATTTAAATAAATTACAATTAAAACACAACACACATAGACAATAACATAAAATAAACAGAGAAAATAAAACAAACAAAGAATAACAATAAACAATTAGGTCTGCTCCACTAAGATTATAAAATTATTAAATGTCAAATATAGTTAAAATGTCAACTGAAGCATTAATTGCGACTTCTATCATTATATTTATTTACCTATGAGGTTATTTAAATGGTCGTTGTATAGCTATGCAGTAATAGTATATAGGTATATATATAAATAAATAAATACTGTAGTTTTTTGTACCTTTCATATTAGATAGTTTCCCGATGATCTTACTACATGTGTCGCTATATTTGTAAGAAATTGGTATACTCAAATAATACCCTTGAAGATTTAGTCCCTTCCGGACAAATTAATAAAATGTCGCACGGCTGCCATTTTTTTGTGACGTTACTCGTCCCCTATGTTATCTGGACTGTCATATTACGATATCTCAATAAATAAATTCCAACAAATAGCTGGATGGAATTAAAAAAAAAGAAAAACAAATAGATGCTACGAAATATTAATCAAAATAAAGAACCCTACCTATCTTACAGGCGAAACCATTACCTTTGGCCCCTTTTATCTCGGGTTAGACAGAGATAACATACGCCATCTATTTTTTATCTTTATCCTAATAAGTTCCATATACGACAAGGAGCGAAAATGTAGCCTCTTTTTCCAGAAGTTTATTAATATAACGATATCATATTAATATATGTATATATATATATATATATATATATATATATATATATATATATATATATATATATATAAATACAACATATTTTTTACAGGTGCTCCTACCGGTCCATCCTCTTCCCCAGGAGACTCCCCCCACTGGCTTCTCCACGCTCTCTACTTACCCCCGTTACTTCGTTCAGCTACGGTGAAGAAGTTCATGGTCGGATACGAAATGCTCGCACAACCACAAAGGGACCTTACCCCAGAGCAAGCGGCAGCGAAGCTAAGGGAATGCGACATAGTGCATTATAAAAATAAAAAATAATAAATGAAATCTTTTTGTAACAATGCATTGTTTTTTTTTATTTATCAACTACATGAACCATACGTTTAGTTTAGTAGAAAAGAACTGTGTTATGACTAAAAATTAGAACACCAATTCAGGCCTTATTGCCGAACCGAGCAAAATATAAATGTAAGTATCCTTCACGGAGTAACACTTACAGCCGATGTTTTGTGTGCTTTTTATATTAATACAAGAACCTTTGGTTGCTTTATTCAGAGCGAACATAAACAACAATATACGAATACTATCAGTTTTACATACAAACGGATCGAAATCAATATCTAGAGTTATAAGCAAGATGTCGCTACAACTGTTTACTTCCTTGTCCGTATTAAATAGGATTACTTTGTGCTAATTTAAACGATTTTATATATTTGCATTTATATTAGCACAAAGCACTTTATTATTAAAGAAATAAATTATTCTCAGGGATTTTTTATAATTTAATCTAAACTGGCGCTAGTATAGCCAGAAGGTTGTTAAGACAAATTATTTATATTTTTTGTGAAAAGAGCATTAAATGAGTGTATACTTAAATATGGTAAATTTTTACTCTAATTAGTAATGCATATTTACAGAGACACAATCCAAAATATAAAAATGAGGTAAAATATAAATATTGGCGGGTGAATTCAAAGTTTATCCTCTAATTACAAAAGCGTCTTCTTAATTTCTAATTTTTTTATCAACACTAGATACACAAACATACATTTCTTCACCTCTACACACCATATCGTTAACGGTCCGTGAAGTTATGATTTCCTGGCCGGGACTTAAGGTATGAAGACCAAATTTACAAGTTGCCACAGTGACGCTTCCAGCTGTCAATTAAAAGTCAACAACACAAAATGGCCGAAAGAAAGGAATAAAGTTTCCATTGCTTGTAAAGATTTTTGTTTACAAATAAACTGAACACAATCAATGATGGAAATCAATATCAATATTGAAGGCTATAATGTAAATGGTATATGTGTTGGTTGTTTAAACTATAATCGAAAGATGTTCTACCGCGAAGAAGTCAAAGACTTTTATAAAATATGGGCGAATATAGATGTAAGTGTATTTAATTTGTTCCAACAATACCTAGAGAAAATATATAATAACTTAAATGATTTAATTTCAATGTAAAAAGGTCATGTATGAGTCATATATCGAATTTAATTTAAACATATTTCGCAGAACAAAAATCCTTAGATCCGTCATTATAACATTACTTTTAGTTCTAGACGCCAAATCGTATTTCTAAATAACAAATTCAAATCATTAATAATATCAAATTATAATTTTAAACTAAGTTTGCCTTAGTCAAAATTGATTATTTTCACATTTCCCATTACATTTCATTTCTAATGATTTTAATTTTTATTCATGTTGATTATTTATCTTTTGTCTTTTTAATATGTATGGTGTACTTAGGAATATATTAAAAAAAGGTTGTAATTAAAAAATATAACTGGTTAATATACTTGTAGTAAAGGTGACAAGAGAGAAACCAGTTAACCTGGCGGTGACTGATTCTCATACACAGCATCCATCCATAAGAAAATCCAGAATACAGCATTGTAACCATATAAAATGGTGCTGTGATTTTACCAAAATTGTGCTTTTAATTTACCACGGTTTTACATGATTTGTCCTTTATCTGTACCGAAAGAGTAAATTGGAACTCCACTTGAAAGGGGAAGGATCACAACTTCACAGGATACCATCATGCATTTTGTATGGTGAATGTAGGTATATGGAGATCCTTATTGCCAGTGACGAGGCACTCCAGGCCTCAGGGGTAGTAATTCATCTGCATTATGATTCCTTATGATGAATGTGGGTGTTATAGGCCACAAGAATCACTTATCATCAGGTGAAGCTCTTTGTCGCCCTTAATACCATAAAAACAAGATTCTATCTTAATTGAAGTCTACCGAATATACAACACATTCTATTTTGGGTTATGAATATTATTGTAATATTAGATATATATATTAGATATAGATGGTCATTACTTGCTTTATGTACAAATAACAACTGCTGAGTTCCTTTCCTGCTCTTTTTAGCAGATATATGCATAGAGGGATGCCCCATATACAAAAGAATGAATGAATATTAAAGTAGTTTTATCAAATTAAATATTACAATGTAATAACAATGTGAAAACATAAACTTCTAGCTTGTTTTTGTTTAAAGTTATTCATCAATAACATTATTTAATTTATGCAAAGTTTTAAAATAAATATATATATAAAGCGGTTGCAGGGCTTTGCATACCTTTTTGGCTTTTTCATGGGCTGTTACATAAAAATGGTTGAGAATGCCAATGCCCATAGGCTATCAACGGTTTAATAAGGATGTAACAATAATAGGCCTAACTAAGATAAATAATAGGAAGAACTACCTATCAAATGAGCTGTGTGCTGATACCTTAATAATAAAAAACGTTTTATTAGGATGTAACAATAGTAATAATAATAGGCCTAACTTCCTATCACATGAGCTGTGTGCTGATACCTTAATAATAAAAAACGTTTTATAAGAATGTAACAATAGTAATAATAATAGGCCTAACTAAGATAAATAATAGCCCAACTTCCTATCACATGAGCTGTGTGCTGAGACGTAAATCATTAAAAAACGTTGTATTCAAATAAATAAGTATAAATTTGAACGGCCTCAAAACAACTATAATACAGACAGCTAAACTGACATGGTCTTTAGTTATATTAGATATCATAAACATTGATTACAATTTGAATACAACTTCAGTGTTTAAATTATAACTAAAGTATAAAAAAATTAAGATATTCATAGATTTTTAACATTGTGTTCAATTATTTTAGAATGATCTAAAGATAAATATTAATTTTTATAATTGTTAGGTTCCAGATGGCTTAACAATCCAGGTGTGCTGGGAATGCCTTGCTTCGGTAAGGTCTGCAGTACAATTCCGATCTCAGATTGTCACATCATACAATATACTTATGGATTATTCACGACAGGTAAAATAGTATTATTAAACAAAATGGAGAAATAGTGACAATATAACTTTGGGGAATAATATAATTAAATGTTACGGGTTACCTTTTAGTCGCCTTATACAATACCTTAGCTTAGAGGGTTGATCATTCAGCCCCTATAGTCGTGTTTATTTCATAACAGCGTTACATGTATAGGGGTAAGGACTAGGACTTGGGGAACAAAAGGTATATTACCCCTTATATCTTTTTTATTTAATCTTTCACAGCACACCTTCCTCAATTCACCAAGTGACCTATCAAAGCATGCCATCAGCCGTCTGTCCACCACAGCGCTAACAGTGGAACCAGCATTACATCCACTTAAGGAAGAGGAAATCCCTAGTATAAACATAGATGTGATTAAGATTGAAGCAGATGAGGTCAAATATGATACTGAGGAATTTGGTAAGAATATGAAATAAATATATAAATATAGATATTATCAATGGTAAAGCTACGTTGCAGTTTGTTTCTAGCTGCAGAATGAATGGGTCAGTTCAACTGGGCTAGGACCAGGACCACGCCCTCACAAAATAGCAGCATAATGCTGCTGTGTTTCGTCTGGTGAGTGAAGTCATGCGGAGACCTTTATAACCGGTAACGAGGTATTCCATATCAGTCCTCAAGAGTGACAATGCATCTGCATTATGATTCCATGTCAATGATGAATGTAGATGTCACGGGCCGCAGGAATCACTTGCCATCAGGTGAACCGTGTGCTCGTTTGTTATTCTCAATGTAATAAAAAAAAAATAGAACATAGTGCCACGTCGTTCGTCCGTCTGCGGAGGGGCAAAGGCACCCCCGGCCCTATCTGCCACGGTTCGTGTTTAAGTGGGCTTTGTAATGTATGAGATATCTACGTATTTTGCGTCATTCTTTAACATGTAATATATTAAACAATATATAAAACATAAAACGTTTAACCCACGGTTGGACTAGACCTGGTGTGACCGAAGAGCCATCGAGAATGACTATGTCCAGCAATAGACTAACATGGCTACGGCCACGTGGTGCAATAACCACATCCCGGCCGGTGCGATGCGTGTCCAGAGATCCGGTCCGATTCCCAGCCAAGGCGAAAAGGCAAAAAGGGGATAATGAGTGAATCCCTCTGTATTTGCGCAAACTCTTACGGCACTATAATATATACTGCGCAGTTGATACCACCCCGATGTATCACCCCATTTTTTTTTCATATTGATTTTCATACACACGAGTACACAGTTCATCTGAGGGCAAGTGATTCCTGCGGCTCATGACATCTGAATTGATTATTGACAAGGAATTATAATGCAGATGCGTTGTCACCCTTGAGGACGGTGATGGAATGCCTCGTCACCAGTAAGAAAGGTCTCCGGATCCCCTGCACTTAACAGACGAAACACAGGAGATTTATGCTGCTATTTTACGCTGGTACTCTGTGAGGGCGCGGTCCTACAACGGTCTAGCTGACCCATTCATTCTACATCTGGAAACAAACTGCGATGTAGCTCTATCACAGTGTTTAGCTGCTATTTTCCGGTGGTCTTCTGTAAAGACGTGGTGCTTCACCGGATGCAATGACTCATTTATGTTACCAATAGTCTTAGCTGTAAACTGGCTCTATAATGTATCACTTTTATCACTAGTAATAGACTAGAAATTGTAATCTTTCAGGATACCATAATCAGACATGCCCACCTTCACAGATTCTCACAGCCCTGATTCACAAATCTTAGAGGCACCCCGTCAAAGTCCTAAAGAAGAAGAAACAATCGCTGGATTTCTTGATGATACTGATTTCCACGAGGACTTCCCATCACAAGACCAGGACGCGTCCGAAGATGATGTAAAACTTTCGAAGCTAAAGACAAAGAAGAAGAAAGGCAGAAAAAGTAAAAAAGAGAGGCACAAAAAGAAGCTAAAAGATGATGAGGTAAGATGAGTTGTGTTAAAGCTAGCAAAAAAGTGACGGACCCCTCGGTTCGTCACCCGACGGTCACAAGAACCCGTTAGCACTAAACCTACATGCTCTCAGCGATGGCTCCTGTATGTAATTTGTGGAGGGTAGCAAGGGGATCGCACCCTCTACCTACCCTCTGTAATACCGACATTTCTCTCACCTAGCCGCAGTCGCATCAGCAGTAAGAACAACGCATCTCTTTATTAAGAATTTGATATGGAAAAGATTATCGATCTATAGTTTAGTTTACCATTAAATGACACACATTTGGTGGTATAGTCGACGCATTTTAAACTGAGTCGTCGTGCAACAAATGACACTGATAGTAGGAATGTGCACGCAATGCAACCCGTTATCGATACTTAGCTACCTGTGCACGCGGGGTCGATGCGTCATCCCTAGAAAAGATAAAAACGGCCCTTATCAGGGCCACATTACGATCTATACAGTTTCTCTATGATTACGTCAAAACAAACATTTTATCTTACAAATTAAAAACTTTTATTTACAGATAGCGAAAAATTGTTCCTATTAATACTTAACATAATTTAGCATATCGATCGTACCTAACCCGTTATCGATATGCACCTCTACAATTTACGCACATCACTACACCTCTCCATAAGACCTGTAAGTGCGAGCGAGACAGACAGCTAATTATAATTTATGACCCGAAGCCTCAGTTCATAATGCGTCGTCTATAGCTGGTAACCAACTCCATGAACCAAATCTAAACTTAGGAGTGACTAACAAAAATGTTAGTTATGTTAAATCTTTTTTTTAAAAACTATCAATAAAATAAAAAAATGACCATTTCATAAACCCACACAAAACGTATTCAAACAATTGTTTTACCATTTCAGGAACAGATAGAACTTGAACAGCCAGTAAAGCGTTCTAGAAAGCTGAAGAACTTGCCAGAGGATTTAGTGGACTTGTACACAATGACAGAGGAGGAGATGTGGAAGATCAGAGCGGAGGATGTAGCTAGGAAAGAGTTCGTGGCAATGAAGTATAAGTGTGATAATTGTATAATTGGGTTTAATACCGAGAAGCTTATGAATTACCATTTGAATGGGAAGCATGTTCCGGTGAGTTTTATAATAGATTACTTGTTACTGATGTGCCGTAACTTGTTACTGATTTGCCATAACTTGTTACTGATGTGCCGTAACTTGTTACTGATTTGCCATAACTTGTAACTGATGTGCCGTAACTTGTTACTGATTTGTCGTAACTTGTTACCGTTGTCCGTAACTTGTTACTGTTGTGGCTTAACTTGATACCGTTGTGCCGTAACTAGTTACTGTTGTTCCGTATCGTGTTATTTTAACGCATAACAGTAACACATGTGTATGTTGGTCCTCCAACTCTCCAAATGCATCTCTCCTCATCATGTCACACCAATGTCATTAAAAATATATATAAAAATACGATGTCATTTCTTCATCAGAAAGGCGAAGACAACGTCCAATGCGACGTCTGCAAAGCGTACTTCGTGACTCGGGACAACATGTCCGCCCACCGGGCGCTCCATCTCGCGGCCTACCGCTGCCGCAATTGCGGCGTAGCGACCTCGCTCAAGCACGCAATGTTGCTCCACGCCTGTGCGAGAAACGCTGCCCCCAATTACTCTTGCGTCACTTGTGGGAAGGAGTTTAGGTGGGTTATAGAAAAAGTTTTTTTTTATTTGACCTTGTCCTTATCATCTTCACTTCGTGACAGATTACGTAACGTAGAACGAGTTTGACCGTCATAGCTTGAGTGGTCAACAAGCTGAAGTGGCAATGATGGATGAGATGAACCGGAAGACAGAAGTGTTTTTGCGGAGTGGCAACCTTGGTGTGGCAGTCGTGGTGTAAGACAATCTCCCAAGCACTGGATGCGGATGGTACAGGATCGTGCTTAGCATGAACAAAGATTAACAAGCTAAAGTGGCGATGGATCAGATGAACCAGAAGACAGAAGTGAGGTGGCGGAGTGGCAACCTTGGACTGGTAGTCGTGGTGTAAGACAATCTCCCAAGCACTAGAGGGGGCGACAACTAAGCAAGTTTGCGGGAAGTCACCGGATTCAGGTGGAACAGGATTGTGCCTACTATCAACAGGGATCAATAAGCTGAAGTGGCGATGGATCAGAAGAACCAGAATGAATGGGTCTCCGGATCCCTATACTCACCAACATTTATAAGCTGGCAAAATAAAAAAAAATATAAGTAACATCAAATGTTTCAATCTCACAATCAAATTTTAAGCTAAAAAAACCAAACTTAGAGCCAAGGTGCAGTTAGCTTTTGTCGAATCGGTCGGCACGTCTGGGGAAACACTGCTCCGACAAAAGCTAAAATAGCAGCATAACACTGCTAGGTTTCGTCTGGTGAGTGATCCGGAGACCTTTATTAGTCCTTAAAAGTGAGCATTATGGTTCCTTATCGAGGACGAATGTTAATCATGGGTAATGCAATTTCAACCTTAATGTAATTTTTATTACAGTACAAAATCGAAGCTAACATACCATAGGGGTGTATGCCACCAGGAGAGGCCACAATGTGATTGCTGTGGGAAGGTGTTCGCGAACAAAATGACCCTGAAGTATCATCTCAAGTAAGTTATATATCTGTATACACAAATACTCGATACTAATAAAATACGATATATATATATATATATATATAAATTATTAATTTATTATGTATTTTAATATTTATAATAATATATTTTTTATTGCATTTATAAACTCTTAAAATAACTTTTTTCTTGCACCAAATTATATTCTCTGCTCAAAACGGCACACTGATAGATAAAGCGTTAATAAAACTTAAATAACTCGAAAGTGTTAAAAAAACCGTATTCAACACCTTATAAATGGCATTATTAGTTACGGCTAATAATAAATACACCATCGTCATACATAAATATATGTGTATGTATATATATATATATATATATATTAATATATTTACATATATATATATATATATATATATATATATATATAATCTATTATCAACCATTTTTATGTAACGATCCATAAATAACCTTTCATTTTAATTCAAATTTAATTCACTATAAAACTACATATTTATACGTTTGAACTTCGCATTAAATAATTAATTTTAATGATTATAGTCGACGCATTTTAAACTGAGTCGTCGGTCAATAAATGTCACTGACAATAGGAATGTGCACGCAATGCACGCGGGGTCGATGCGGTCGATCCCTAGGAAAGATAAAACGGCCCTTTTCAGGGCCAAATTACGATCTATACAGTTTCTCTACGATTACGACGAAACAAACATTTTGTTTTACAAATTTATAACTTTTATTTTTAGATAGCGAAAAATTATTCCTATTAATACTTAACATGATTTAGCATATCGATCGTACCTATCCCGTTATCGATATGCACCTCTACAATTCTTACGCACATCACTATACCACTCCATAAGACCTGTAAGTGCGAGCGAGACAGACAGATAAATATGATTTATGACCCAAATCCTCAGTTCATAATGCGTCTACTATAGACATTTAAAACAAACCAAGCTATAAGTTTATATTTTCATGTTATAACATGATATTATATTTAATTTTATAAATCTATATTAAATCTAAATCATATTTATTATATTCAGGTCTTATTTATTGAATACATTGCGACCGGTTGAGAAACGAAATCGTCTATTTTTTTATATTCAGGTCTTGTTTATTGAATAGATTGCGACCGGTTGAGAAACGAAATCGTCTATTTTTTTTTATATTCAGGTCTTGTTTATTGAATAGATTGCGACCGGTTGAGAAACGAAATCATCTATTTTATTTTATATTCAGGTCTTATTTATTGAATAGATTGCGACCGGTTGAGAAACGAAATCGTCTATTTTTTTTTGTATTCAGGTTTTATTTATTGAATAGATTACGACCGGTTGAGAAACGAAATCGTGAATTTTTTTTTATATTCAGGTCTTGTTTATTGAATAGATTGCGACCGATTGAGAAACGAAATCGTCTATTTTTTTTTATATTCAGTCTTATTTATTGAATACATTGCGACCGGTTGAGAAACGAAATCGTCTTTTTTCTTTTATATTCAGGTCTTATTTATTAGTTGAGAAACGAAATCTTCAATTTTTTTTAAATTTATTATATGAATGTATTTCCATTTCAGAATTCTACCGCAAAACAAACCGAAGGAAAAACTTCACATACCGTGCAAAGGGTGTGATAAAGTGTTCTTTTCAAAGAAGAGTTACAGAGCCCACGTGTGAGTGTCCTTGTTCTTATTAAATTGAGATTTATTAAGATATATTAAATAGTAAATCACCCGATGGTGAATAATTAACACCAATATCCACATAGATGAGCTGAGGCATGTCTAGTTACCAGATAATCAAAGGTCACTACACCCATTATTTACTATGCTATTATAAATTGGTAATTTTTAATTTAGATTATATATTTTGTGAGTTCTCCGGAGTGTTGGTCCGGAGAACATATATAGCTTTATCTAATTAAACTTGCGAGCGGGAGGCTTAGGGCATATTTATTTTCTATTTGATAAACACAACATGTAACTTCAAAATACAACAACTCAATATACAAAAACAATAAAATAAAGACACAGATAAAGAGAAATATAAATATTTCTTTCTTTTTTAGCTTTTAAGTGATCGCTCTGGAACTGGCAGTATTGTAACTATACCCGCCTCTGTCAGTCGTAGGGCGATCGCTTAAAATTAAAATAAAATTGTGGTAAGCAGTGGACAAACAGTGGTAGGGCTAAACTGCAGTTCGTTTCAAGCTGCAGAATGAATGGGTCAGCTCGATGGGGATAGGACCACGCCCTAACACTACCAGAGTTAAATAGCAGCGTCTGGTGAGTGTGTAGGGATCCGGAGGCCTTTATAAATGGTGACGAGGCGTTCCATCTCAGTCCTCAAGGGTGACAACGCAACTGCATTGTGATTCCTTCCATTGTGTGTGAGTTTGTTGCTCTCAATAAAAAAAACACCTACTGTCATCAGGTGAACAATCCTAATATTACAAAGAAGAAATTTCCTGCACAGTTATATCATCAGGCAATAACCAGAAGATATCCTCATGGTCGAAATCCAGATGGACATCATCATCACAAATGAAGCAAGGGAAGTGAGGACATCGGTGATGTGGAACTTGTTTTTATAACTTTCCAGGGTGATCCACAACGGGCAGACGTATCCGTGTCCACTGTGCGGTAAGCTGTTCCAGTGGAAACGCAACCTCGCCCGCCACACCAGGAACCACCGCGAGAGGGACGCAGGCGCGCTGCACGAGTGCAGGGACTGCGCGAAGAGCTTCTCCAGCCGGGACTGCTACAACAATCACATGAGGCTGAGCAAGCGGCACGTACCAGAGGATGCTTATACGTTAGTATCCAATGCGTGTCCGATGCGTCCTCTACGATGTTATATTTTTACTGTATATATATATATATATATATATATATATGTATAAATATATATATAGATTCCACAGGCCGTGAGTTGGGCGTGACAGGAAATATTATATATCTGTCTGTCTCGCTCGCACTTACGACCTGTATGAAGTGATGTGCGTAAGGATTGTAGAGGGGCATATCGATAACGGGATAGGTACGATCGATAAATTATGTTAAGTATTAATAGGAATAATTTGCTGTATTATTGAAATTGAGGCAAGCGTTTTCCTCGTGGTCAGACCAATCAGGAGTCGGTGTGCTAATGAAGGTCACGATGACGCATCGACCCCGCGTGCGCAGGTAGCTAAGTATCGATAACGGGTTGTATTGCGTGCACATTCCTACTGTCAGTGACATTTATTGACCGACGACTCAGTTCAAAATGCGTTGACTATAGCTATTCCCCGCAGCTCCAGCCAGCCCATTGCCACTTCAGCTTACTAATCCTAAGTTTCGATCATGATGCAGATACGTTGTCATGTCT